>JAQFYB010001516.1:0-31850 GCA_034694085.1 Pogonognathellus longicornis | reverse complement strand
TATGACGTGCTATTTTTGATACCCGGTTTCGAACGGCTCATGAGAGTCGGTTGGCAAAAAATGGGTTTTACGCTATGTGTATGACTGCTCGGTCATCTCATCATTCAAAAACATAAACACTACTTATCCTTGTATCTTGAATGAGAATACCTATTCTAGTAAAGTGCTATATTAAAGTAGGATATCTGTATGTATTTGCTAAATGTTGTGTCTTGTGTGTGGAGGATTTCATGCATTGCATGTATATCATCAAGTATGATGAACATGAAGTGAAATTCATTTCACACACATATGCATTCTGTATTCATTTCTGCTTCAAAAATATTCTGTTGTGCAGTGTCATAAATGTATAACAGGGTATAATATTAGTCTGCAAAAGGAATTTGTGCAATAATATTCAACATGAGGATTACTACAGGTATCCTATACATATAGTGTATACATTTAAGCCATAAATCACTAATCACGTATTCACACTTGGCTAGTAGTATAATGTGTATCGTACATAGGTATGGTATCATAATTATTATTATTCATTCATTCTTGTCGACACAATGGAGTTTGTTGAGCTGAGTGCTTAGAGATAGATGACTGACGCTGACTATTCAATGAATGACTCCCACCACCTTCGAAATTGAGAGATGTGAAAAAATTAGCACTCTTCTACTTGTCTTGAGAAAGATACAGCTATGGCACCAACACCAACCACTGTGGACATGGCGTTCATTAACGGTCACTCAGATTCAGGTGGTGTCTAGACTGGACAGAACTGCCATTTCGTATATTGGTACCACTATTAATACTACTGCATTCTCAAATCTTAAGTACCATAGCTGTTTGCTTGGCATAAAAGAGTGTTGGAAGAAGAGCCACTAACGATTCAAAAAATCACGAGCGATAATACATATCTATTATTATTATTATTTGTTGGCATGGAGGAATCTGTAGGAAAAGTGTAGAAATCTTGTGCTGTAGGTGCAAAATGCAACGTTTTTTGCAACAGCCTTCAGATTTTGATTGAAAGGTTAAGCTGAGACTTGAGACCATCTGTTTGTTTAGGTGGAAATAGCGTTTGTAATAATATTAGTATGGATAGGTAGTGATGATGTGTAGGTACCTACTGGTGTGTCGGTGTGTGCGTTAAAAGTTGAAATCCACTGTTGCTGCATTTTCTTTGTTTGTTGGATTATACAAGAGATGTTCGTTATTTTGATTATGACATTTGGAATTTTGTTTGTGCGTGCAGACTCTGGTTAGAGCCATTCGAGATGGTTCAGATGCACGTAAAACTTTGCGAAGCCCTACGGATAAAAAGGAACTGTTGCTCTTTTCAAATAACAGAGATGCCTTACCCAAAAGGGTTTTGCAGCAAAGCAGAAAACACGATCGAACAACAGATATCGAAGACACTAAAGAGGTAAGACCTTACAAAATTTCCTTTTCATTCTTACATCCTCAATACCAAATTGCTCATAAATCCTTTCTCAATTTTTGTTCTTTCAAATTGTGGTCATTGCTACACCTGTCATAATCCTCGAGTATTACTCCACTTAAATTCTCAACTACTTTTTAAATCCTTTCTTGCATTATATTGCCCATAATATTTCTCAAGGTAGAAGTTGCATCGTAAGTCATAAGTAATAAGTTGTAATAATAATATAAGTACAAATCAAATATTTTATGTTCAACGAGTTAAATATTATTGTTATAGTAAACTATTAAAGCGATACAGTCAATCAGTGTTGTCTGTAATTCATATTATAACGTCAACTAATACGTAACAATTCATGCTACACAAAATGCTATGTAGGTACTATAAAACTATTTTTCCAGTGATAATCTATTCGTCTCTTGAATTTAAAACAATATTAAACATTTTTTCATTTTAGCCTCAGTTTTTGACAGCTAGCGAAAGAACTTTTTTTCGAAAGGGGTATATGAGAAACATATTATATTAATGAAGGGTAAAACCCACAATCAAAGAAGCCATTATAATATTCTTTAAACATAATATAGAGCTATAATATAATATTTTGTATTAACTTTAATGCTTAATTAAAGTATGCATTTGAGACTAAAAGTATTGTTTTTTATGTAAGTTCAGTATCGTTTAAATGGATTTTATAATGCACGTGCAAAGAATTAAATTATTATGCCAATAAATCATTTTGGTGGTTAGTCGCAGGCATATAAACAGTAGAGAATATTGGATAATGATAGATGGAGGAAAGTCTTTAATGTTCGTACAAGTGGTATAGTAATTATATCACTCTTCCATATTATTGATTTTGTGCGAGAAACGAAGAGCATGTGAGACATAAATCAGGAGATTCTGTGACTCCAAGGTTTGTTGAAAGTTGTCAATAGACTACTGGGGTTCAACATGCAAACAATCCAAGATGTTCAGCTCGAGAGACTTTTTGTTTGGTTTTGGACAGGATTAAGCATTTAGTAGTACACTTGCTCTAAGTTGTTATTGATATTACGTAGAAGTACATTGAATGTTTGATGTATAGGTAAGCAAAGTCAAGGAGAATGGGAATGTTGTGACGGAAATCACGAGACGGCACGAGCACGAAGAATTTCACAACGAAGACATCCCTGACTCAGGATCTGAGGACTATGAGCAGATAGAGAATCGCGAGGGTAGTCACGACTACAGCCACGCGAAAAACGAAGATTTCATTGAATACTTATCAGTTCCAAAAGGAGGAAAAGTGTCCCAAGGTGTCAAGGTGAGTTCTGCTGACACGTACCCATTTCACATTTTGTTTAACTGCTACAAATCCCCCAATGAATGCATTTAATTAAAGAGACTACCTATCTCCTCACCCATACTCAATTATAACTGTGGAAAACAATAAACCCTTAGCAGCAGAAGCAACAGCATCGTTTTCCCTGTAGTGTCTGAAATTCTACTTCGATTTGCAAGCAAAGTGCAGATTTGGTAAAGGGCTACTAAGAAAAGCTACAAAATCTCCTGCAGATTCTTTTACAGTACTTTTATTATTAACACTAACAATAATTGTTCGATTTTCTTAGCACTGGTATTTGTATAAAAGTTTTCGTATCAGTTGTTCGTTTGTTTGTTTGTTTGTTGACACCTACTATTTTTAGCAGCGTGCATTCTAATATAATTCACGTGTTATTTATATGGACGAGCCATTATTGTTGACAAGTGTGGAATGCAGACGTCCGGAATTACGGAGGAAGAAATAATGAGCTAAAGGATATTTTGTGGGGACCTTTCCCACAGTTTGTAGCCTGTGCTCCTGCTAAGTAAAGAAAGGTTTTGTAAGCTAATGGTATTGGATTGAACTGCACAGGTAGGGGATGGTGCACACATAGTCTCGGAGAACATTAGTTCGCAACGACAGGGAGACGAAGACTTGTGGGATTCCGTGTCGGAGAGAATTCGAAGACTGCCCAAATCTGAGACAATCTTCAATAACACAACTACAAATAACAAACTCAATACTCTTGCTTCGAGTCGCTCTGACGCTTTGACAAATCGTCCCTTAGATTTCGACCAAGAAGAGTACACACGGAAAAACGAGACAAATCGCTGGCTTAACAGTCACTTTGGCAGCTCAAGTAGCTCACTCAATTCTGAAGCGTCTCCGAGGTCGCCACTCCACTCGACTCCGACAGGAATTCATGTCACGATGACTTCTCGGAGCTCTCCTCTCCATTCCCCACCTCCGCCGCCGCCGCCATTGCCTTCCGAAAAAAATCATTCCTCCTCCAGAGTCAATAATGCTTCTACTAAACTTTTCTCCAAATCAGAAAAAGAGCATGTTGGCAAACGAATAAGCTTCGGTGACGTGTCTTCACACCCTAGTCCCGTTCAGAAAGATGTTCATTTTGTAAGCCAAGTTTCTTCCGAATCTCCTTTCAATTTACTGTTTTGACAGATCTCAATTTCTATATCTACACTAAAGTACCCGCACTTATCTCAGTCTCCTTCTTATTCTGTAAACACTCTTTTTATTATTCAACAGATAGTTCATGCAGATTCCCATGTTTTACCTTGATATGTTTCTAGATTACCTCATTCACTCATATATAGAACGATCTCTCTGAATGTATCTCAGGCTCCATAAAGATAGACACGTATACCACCCGCCTACCTAAATTGTTTTTCTAGTTGAAATACTTAAGAAAGGGTTAGTAATGCAATATCACACGGATTACCATACTACCATACTAGTCTGATGCAGAATACCATTGTAATCCTCTCTAACATCAATTCGCCAGCTTTTCAAAATGCTCATGACAAGGCATTACAAAACCACATAACTGCATAATCATGCTTAAGTCTTCTACGGTTTACCTGTGTGTGGGATTAGGATTTAAGGAAAATGCATAACATACATTTAATGCTTAAATCTACTCTCAATTCACTTTCCACATTGACAGTTATGGTTGCGATAAAGGGAAGCTTTTTTGTAACAAAAATAATCACAATAACACGTAACCGTGACAATTAATTGGGTTCAAATTAAAATGGGGATCTTAACTTTCAAACATTATACATCACTGATCAAATTAAAATATTTATTTATTTTTGTTTACTATTTTATTTTAATATTAAGATAATATTATATTTGTTAATGAAAACAAAATCATTATTGTGCGCTTTTATACAATTATTACATTTCCACTCGTAAATGTGTTTAAATTAATTCAAGACGCTACTTATTTTGTTAAATTTTTGACAACATTCGCTTATTATTAATAACTCAAAATGATTTGAATTGTATATTTATTTATTTATTTGTTATCGTATCGTATGTAGATCTGTGTGTGCATGTAATACTACTGCACTCTATACCTACTACTACACAGTGTTGAAAATTACACGACATTATTACTCTCACAGCTCACCTTTCTCGTAACAATAGAAAAGTTTAATATTTATTTATGGCTCTATTACCACATTCGTGGTAAGGAAGAAGGAATGTAAATAATAAAAAGCTGCGTATAATCTGTAGTAGAGGAAATAACCCATCCATATATTTCAGAGTACGGGTGAAAGCCGTCAAGTTTCACTTTTATTAAAAGTCCATTACTAACGACTAAAAAGAAGAGAGTAAAATACATCGGTTGAGAGGAAAAGACCATTTTGGTAGGATCTAAAAGCTATTCAATTGTTTACTGCAGTACAGAAAAGGAGCGAATTAAATTAATTCATGACATTAATGCTGAAGTGGAAGTACAGAAAAGAAAAGAAAGGAAACTACTGTGTTCACAAAGATTGCTATAGTGCAAATTGCACATCGAGTGCACACACAACACCCTTAGTGTCAGGAATCTTGTACTACATAAGAACAGATGAATAATAAGAATATTGTAAGTGTAGTACAGAAAGAGCATATAAGAATTTTATTATTATTGCTTGCGATTTGCATAGAGACGTGTACTGGTTGACTTTGTTTAGTAATACAGTTCAAAAAAATACAATAATTTCAATTCCGTCAGGCTGTGCATTTGAGTAGAATGAAACTGCAAAGGAGATAATGAGCCCACACACTAAAAACAGAAATGAAGGGGGATGTTCATGTTCAGTCAGTCCATTTCATTTCATAGAGATCGAGAATGAAAATGACAGAGCGTTAAGTGAGTCCATGTACTATGCACTAAATTCTTTTCACAGCATTATTGGAATACAAAGTATAACAAAGCAACATTCTGCACATAAGTCAAATTGAATACAATACATGTAGCCATATGCATATTATAGAGTGACGAATTGTTGGAATAGCCCCACAGACTCATACTATGTACTACTTAATATATATAGCAGAGGTATTCGCATTATAATAATAAGTGTGTGTACATGATTACCAAAGAACGGATATGCATGCCAAAATATATTCTAAAAGGTTAATGATACAGCCCTAAGGCTTTGGAACTACCTATACGTTTGATGCCAATAAGAGTCGATATTAGTAAACTCTTTTTGTCATGTTTTCCATATTTTGAGAATAATGTCATAAGACATATGACAAGTCATATATTATGCTTTAGGTAATATTTTTGTCATATTTCAAAAGTTTTCTTTATTATGGCAAATCAATGCTTCGACTCATACTAGATATTTTGGATTTTCGGCAAGATCAAATTTTTCTAGCTCATGATGGATATTTAGCTAAAAAAAGTGTATTTATAATTAAAAATAATTCAAATTGCTCCCCATGACCTCCCAAGGGCCTTTCATGGTTTTATTTTGCTTTCCAAACATTATAAAAATTGAACTTTACTTCAAAACTTTCTCACTCATATTCTGGGGCAATGTCTGACACTGTACATGTATGCCTTTAGGCCAAACGTATGTGGTTTCTAGTTTACCATACTCTAAAATCACTCGTAAATTCCTAATATTAACTTTTTGAATCATTAAAACATGAAAGTTAATTATGGCTTTCGGGATTTCAAAAAATGTCATATCTGCGGTTATATATTGATGATTTTTAGGTCATATTGTCATAGATATTTACACTACTTTCATATCATGCATATCCGTCCTTTGATGATTACAAATATAGAAGTGGAAGTTGTTCTGTATGAGATGACTGTTGTCTTTAGTATTTCTTGGAGAACAAGATGCAGTCTGTACATATTTAGTTGTAGCAAGAAGTTGTAGCGTTGTAAGGGATGGATGTTTGTATGTTTATATGTTTATGTGCATGAGATACTTAAAATGTCCTAATTTGTTGTGAAAGGATCTAAAGAATCGGCATGAAGACGTCATGCGTTCGCTGAACTCACAATTTGGGCGAGCCTCGAATACCAAATCTGGGAGTTTGTGGGAAGAGGAGCCCACACCAACACCGCCTCCGCGATCCCGCCGTCGAAATTCGCCGGACATCAGAACTGTCCATAATAATGTTGCTGATCAGAGTCACAACATCTCCCAAACCGGCACCATGAACCATCATCAGCATCGCAGGTTCACCGCGGAGATCCCGTCGTACCTTCAGGTTGGTTCCTTTACCATAAATTATCATTCAATACAATTCACATATTATATCCAATACTACAAAACCCCATCATGTTCTTCGTTTTAAATATTAATAGTATTTTTTCAAATATTCTATTATTATCGCTATTTGTGGTAGTATTTTTTTGTTGATTAATATCAAAGATCGTAATTGATTTTATTCAATACTGATTTAAATTTGCTTCATGGCAAAATATTAGTACATTAAGATCCAGTGTGTAAATTGTGCATATTATATCATCATGTATATTATAGTTATCTGAAAATCATTGTGTGACGATGCTATAAGGAAAATATGCACAGGTGTGTGTGTTTAAAGCATGAAGATTGAAAATTCGTTACGGCATGGCTGTATAAGAGTAATATTTATTTATAGCAAGAGAACAAACGACAGGACACACGCAGAGAAAGCAGTGCTGGTATAATCTGTGAGGTATCTTGTGGGTTATTTCTATTTGGTTGGGTGTGGTGAGAATTCAGATCAGACTAAATCAATTAGTTAACAAGGTCACTATAATCATTGATCTATTCCGGTACTCCTGCACTTCGAATTCTAAAGATATCATTGCTATATCTGGAATGATAATTAATATCATCTCTTCCGTATTCCATTTCGCTTTAGTGTTTTTTGATGGATTGCCTTGTAATCCTCAAATACGAAACCCATGCACATTCGATTCATGCAAAATCATATGTTGATTTAATGTTGTATTACACCATAAAATATATTATTTCCCTTCTACATAGCAATTATATACTCATTTCATGAAAGCATGAAAAGGCATATTTTATATAGCCATACTAGTAATAAAGTAATCATGCATTACCAGTTTATAAGTCGAGTTTGAAATATTAAGTAGCAAAATTAATTAGTACGAAAGACACGAAAGCTTCAGCCTAGCCTATTGATTTTTTGTTGCGCAATTTAAATTTTAACGTGTGCCCTGTTTAATAAAGTAATTATGTTTTCATTGAGGAAAAAGCATATTGAATTAAAATGAATTGTGCACACATGTATGTAGCATATTAAGCTTTGTGTAATAATATGTGTGTGTGAGTGTGTGGAATCATACTGGTTTCGTATCATTGATAAATGCAAATAATGTGTTAACGTTCGTATGTATACAGGCAGGGAAGTTTGTTGGGATGAGGATTATAGTCTTGTACATGTGAGTTTTTGCCACACCAGAGAGATAGAGAGATATCTGTGTGCAGAGATTCCGAAGCCTATTAGTAATCTGCAGACCAGTTATTCGTGTTATAATTTAAGTTGGTTTACATATTTGTGCTTTATAAGTAGCGATAAACATCGTATAAAAAGGCGAGTTTGTTGACCATTTGCTTTACACAGCGACCAAGTTTTGTTGACTGCAGAATATTTTATTATTGTTGTACACAGAGAGAACCCAGAAGAATCGTTTACCTCACATTTTGTACTTGGAGTTGTAGTACATACTCCTTGTCACATTTTCTATACAGCATTAGGCATTACTACTATTCACTATTTACTACCACTGTCTCACCTGTAGTGGTATGTAGTAGTAATAACATTGTATTGTGGTTGATGAAATAGAAAAGGCGAGTATATGGACTGAGGGAGAGCAACTGCAGTAATTCCAATGTAGAGTACATGTGTAAATGTTGAACATTTATGCAAATGTGAATATTACATCGCAACACATTGTGTTTTGTGTTATAGGCTATAGGTGAATGAGCATTTATTTACTTTTTTACTGCAACCATATCTCCGTTCTTAGGGAATTATTGTGTTCGATGTAATTGCAAGCATATCCGTACATAGAGTCGTTGTAGTTTGTAGGATTTAAAATGCTCGCATGGATAATGGGATTTTTCTGTCGAGAATTGTGAATAAATAGAAAAGTGGAGTGGACACGACTTGTTTGACTGATGCCTTAATGGGCTGGAAAATATCTTGTCTCTGTGTCATTCACTTTTGACTTGAGAGTTAAAAAGAGATGGGCTGTTCAGCCTAGCCATAAATCGTAAAAGAATTCTGAAGGGTTTTTGGCACCGAAGAACAAGACGCGACGCGAGGAAAATCTCATGAAAAGCAAGATACACATAAAGGATGTCTTGTACGTGGATTACATGCAAAATGCATTTTTATAATGTGCTATTGTAAATCTTGTACCTACGCAACGCAACACCAGAAAGGTGATATCGGTGATGCTGACTGGTGCTAAACCACGGAGTAGTAGATGCATAGATGAATCCTAATAAGTAGGGTAGGCGGTATTAGTATATCATATTACAGGCATCGTCATAATATTGTGTAGTATCCCTTTTTGATTAAAATCCGCCATCTGTCTTCACTCTACCGGGCTAAAGGCTAATAATAACAATTAAAAATATGTTTATGACGTGCTACGTATCCTTGTTAACACCAACAACGCTTCTTTCCAAACGTTTACATTATTACTACATATTTATTGCTAAAAACATGCCGTGACTCTCACTGCGAAAATAATGTTGCGGTGTGAATTATTACGTAATGCTTACATTACATTACATAGACGCATCTTATTAACTTTACCTGTACACATTGTACAAGAGTCCACAATGGAAAAACCCTTGATGTTGGGAATAAAATGTTGACTCATGTATCTAGAATCAGGGTTTCTCGTTTCCTACACAATTCCTTTGTTTCCTTCTGCTGAGTATCGTAGTAGTGTGTTGAAAGTTCAATGAAAACTTAATGAACGCTTATTTTTGCAAATTAGTTTTGCTAAAAAATCTCATGTCATTATTGGTTGATGAGAATTTAGAAATAATTATTTTAAAACTACATACGCACAATTCTACACTGTTTAATAGGTATGATAGTAGTTATGATAATTATGATTGAATCATTTTACAATATCCACAATAATGTTCAAAGGCTTTAGAATGTATGTTGGTGAATCCATATTAGATCTGTGTAATGGAAGTAGAGTGTAATTTTGCTTGTGAAAAATTGGTTAACGTAATTTTGAATGTTTTATACGTTGGTTATATTTTGGAGTGGTATTAATGTTTTTTTTGTTGTTTGATCACAGAAGAGTAATGATGTGGGAGAGCGGAAATCATACGAGCGTCGAGAGCAAAGTTTTGGTTACAACGGTCCAAATGCTGATCAGAAGAATTTGACACGGGATTCTTTGGAGTCAGGAAACTTTGGTGATTCCGGATACGTGACTAAGCACTCTAATTATTATAAAACAAACGAGACGAATAACCCGGCACAGACGGCCCTGTACCAAAATGGTTCGGCGGAAGTTACTGAGAGGAGAACAGTGGAGCGTAGGGAGAAAACTTTTTCGTATGACGGAGCTCCGCAAAAACAATTTCATCCTAAGTACATCGTGGGCACCAATGCAAGCACAATGAATCGACTGAAGGGAATTGAGCAACACACTGGGACTGTTGTGGAGGATGCAACAGACAGCCGTTCACAGACGATGCCCAGAAGACGTTTTTATTTCGGTGATAATGAAGGCTCACTTGTTGGCAAAGGAGAAAAAAGGAATTCTCCCGTAAAAGAACTTCGTTTCGGAACAGACGACATCAACGTCTCCATTTCCAACAGCTACAATAACAATGCCACAGAAACAACTCGGAAAGGGGCCAGTCTAAACCGAAGTATGAGCTTTACTCCAAGATCGTTGAGTCGAGAAAGACCATCTTTCTCTTCTTCCAACTTAACCCAGCAACACAAGATAAATCACACTTACAAGTCCAATCCTCAACTACTTGACTCTCCGGATCTGCTCAGTCCCAAACTCATAACCAATATCAGTCGAAGTGTGAGGGATGTAAACAACATGAGTTCGCAAAATGAGCGTTTTAATTTCTCCAACCGCCACGTGGACACATCCAACAATATTTCTCGCTCCAAAAAAACTTTTTTGGAAAGCGTGAAAAAAAATTCACAGGATGTGTATGAACCCGTGTTGCGGGGCTCAAAGGCAAGTTCTCCGGCAAGATCGATGACGCCAACGAGAGCCTACGTTCCGTTGGGTAATTCCATGAATGACAATCGCAACCAGATCATTTCTCGTCCGTCTTTAAACTCACCCCGAGCTTTTGGAGGAGCTAATTCTCCTTTGTCTGATGACTATCAAGAGACGTACAGAATGAGTGCCAGCACACCCGACCAAGACGAAAGCAAACCTAGAATTAGCACAGACACCACTTCGCGTTTCTCCAGAAGAACCATTCGGGGTTTAGATGGGCAACCGGCGGGTAAAGTAGAATCTTCTGAAACAACTACGAGAACAAAGAGCAGATACAAGGAGTCAGAAGTCATGTACCCGAATGGACGTCGAATTGGATCCCCTGCCGGTTTTCAAACGGATTTTCAACCCAAACTTACCTCTGCGGGCAGCGTCATCATTCCAGTCAGGGATACTAACAACAATAATAAGAGTGTCCACTATGCTAAATAATAACCACACTTTCCCGCACTCATATGTGTTGAGCAATAATTAACAAACGAAACAATGCAAAAAACTTCTTATGTATTATGTAAATATATTCCTGTGTAAATATACGTTACAAATACAGTTTACAATGTACATACAAATAGTGACGAACAGATAATACTAGAATACTACTTCAGTAACTATACATATAAATAAATTACAATTATAATAATATGTGTGTATGCTAAATAAATATGTACGCAGCAAAAATTACCTTTTGTCGTAGGACAAGTGCACAAACCCATCGTTTTATGTCGCCCGGCTATGTACACAAAATAATACTACTGCCCCACCCATTTAATCTTCACTTACAATTGTAAACCAGTATAATTCTATTAATTATAATTAGTAGTAATTAATTCATATTTGGTTTTACCAGGATGGACATTAGAAGTACAATTAAATACATTGAGATTAATCAGATGTATTAAAACGTATATTATATTTTTCATCCTAGATATTATATACCGTCATAAATGTCCATATTGGTATTACCAACTAATATTATTTTCAAAGTATGCCTAAAACTGATTGACTTGAGATGTTTATTTTCTGTGTAGGATTAATTCAGGAATAAATTGTAATCCGTCGTACGAGAAATTCTATGAATTCTATGAAATTGATTTGTGAGAAAAAACCTTGCCCCAGGAATGCTAAAAACAATTTCGTTTAAAAAAAAAGAAATTATTGTAAAGTGACATTATTTTTTCAGAAACTATTTAGAATTATAGATTTTGTTAGAAATAATTGCACTGAGTTTAAATGTTGTTGAGATAATGAAATAATATCACAATAGAATACACAAGAAGATATTATTATATTATTTGTCTACACTTGAGGTAAGTCTCTATACAGTCTGGAATTGAACACTTGTCCTATAAATACAAACACAAATAAGCGCATGAGTTTTTCTTGAATTTTTCTTGTATCATTACAATTACAATTGCAATTAGTGTGAATCTATGATGCTCTAATAACACGTAATAAGTTTGCTGCTGTGAATGAATTGTTAATGCTGCGCTGTTGTTGGAGCAACGATATAATTGTAATTCCAGTCTAATCATAATGACCAGTCAACTCACGAATAATAGTTTTAAATTGCAAAATAACTTTCATTGACAATGAAAATTGTTTCCCTACCTAACAAAAATGTTTGCTGTGTATTTACTGTAATATGCATCTATCTGTATTATAAAATGGCGTTATAACTTTTCTACGACCAAAAGAAAACTCATCTCGTCTTACCTTTATTAATTATAAAATATAATTATATTACACTTATACTACTGTGCTAATAATTTGCTATATCTAATTGTGTATGTGAAATGTATTAGGTTGTAGCTACATATTATAAATTAATGTCGGAATGTAATATGAAAATCGAAATGTACACTCCTTATTGTTGCTAATGTATTATTACTATTACTTATGCCTATTACTACTAAATATAAATAGCTTGGACTCTTAATACCTCTTTAGATAATAATAATAATAATAAATTTGCTTATGTATAATAAATATAAATATTTAGACTCAATATTACACACTGGCAATTTCATATATGAATAATGTAATAATTGTAGGCAATTAAAACTGCAACTCGGAAAACCCATATCTACATAGCTCTATAAGTTTTATCTCGTCAATTTATTTGATGGATGATTTTTATTTTCTTTATTTTCTTTTTTGTCAGAATTTTCGGCATACTCTCTGCAACTGTCAGTTTAGAGATTTCATTGCATTCCTCAATGATTTGATCTAATCATGTCAGCGTAACAATTTCACATGGAAGAAAGGCGAGTAGAATTATAATATTGTTTATTTTTCTTTAGATTTTATGATTTCAATGTTGTTGTACTTGATCCGGCTGAGCTACCTTCAAGTCTATAAGCACTCAAAGTGTATTCATCATAATAGGTGTACCATAATATAATAAATTAAATCAACATACAAAATTACTACAGTATCACAGTTACAGTATCTCTTAACTGTGATAGTTGAAGATACATTGATTGTGTGAGCATTATTAGTATTACATTAGCTCAAGAAATTAAAGAAAATTTTCATATACACGTATGAATCATATAGAAGGATTAGAATTTTTGTTTTTAGAAATGTACTATTTGTGGTAGGGTAGTGTGGTTTATTGCTCGAGACTACCATATTACATTAGTTACATACATGCACTTGTATACAAAACATTATTTTTTGTGAATTTATTGTTTATTATTTTGTTTATATCTACAAGATAAAATATTTTTTGTTCTCCTTTCTAAGCGGCAAAAGATAATTTTACGTGTATGAGAATCTTTCTAGTTATTTATTTATTTAGAAGGAGATAATATAATACACTTACAATGTTACCATGAAATAGAATCATTTCATTTTTCAATACTTTGCATGAGGTGGGCATAGTATGGGCAATCATATAAATAATAATATGTTGTGCTGCATCCATATATATGAGATTATTGGCTGAATTTACGATAAATGTATTGTTAAAGGCTTCTTTGGACTAATACAATAATACAAATCCATTTTGTTCTGCTACTTTACAGAATTACCGGAATATGTGTATCCGTTCCATATTCGTTTATCTGATGTCGATATGAATGATATTAAATTGTAGCATACCATGTAGTTATTTATGACTATATAGGATTACTATACAGCTACGGTTTACAGGTGAAAGGCAATTTACTTAAGTGTTTTTCTACTATTACTATAATATACAGAATCATTCTTTAATACATTATTCTTATTTTTAGACACACTCTCGATATTTATTGTAACTACCATAGTAGGTAGTAAGTTCTATTTAATTTAATGTTCAAGACAATTCGGTCATATTCTACGGATCTTTAGTTATAGAAATTTATTACTTGTTGATTTTAGAAAACCCAAAAAGATACATGTTTAACAGTATCCGTAGATATTTTTATATTGGACTCATTGAGAAGGACATAAAATACCTGTGTCAAAAATTTCTAATTTCTTTTTTGGCAAAACATGTGGATTACTATATGTACAGTACACTGTGAAAACTTCGAAACGCTTTTATACCTTTACTAAACTGCAAATCTTGCAAGAAATCGCAATCTCACGATGTTGGCAAAACTCGTTTTGACATAAAAATTCGAACATGTAAAATTTTAAGTTTATAACTGCACAAAAGATCATAAGAACAAATTTACAATGTAATTACACTGTATATTACAAAACAGTCACTCAGTGTAAACGTGCATGCATATTATTATGGCAGATACAGTGTTAGTGTTTAAATTCTGAAAATGCTCAAATAAAGTTTACCAACACATTCTCGAATAACTTTACATTTATAATTATTGCATACGAAACAACGACATAGTTGTAAATATTTATACTTAATTAACGGACGAAACATGACTAAATGAGTTCTGCCAGCCCAACCAAGACCGAGGACATGGACTTGACGCTTATCTATAACAATTTATTTTCAAATAATAAAACAACAACAAATTCAATGTTAGAATCTAGAATTGGCATCGAACAACAATACGCGTCCTGCGGAACATGAAGATTGACATAATTCAACCTTTTGGCAATTTAACATCAATAAATTATGTATTACAACAAATATAACAAATAACAACTCCAATTGTTACATAATAATAAATGTATTTCAACAATTGCCTAAACGCTTGATTGTATCAACACACCCATCTAATATACAGTCTCAAATCAATGCCTCAAAATGTTACTAGTGCAAAAAACAAAGGCTGCGTAGAGAATGCTATTATGCTATATGGTACACCTACAATAAATATCAGCTCTTTCTAGTATGACAATGTCCAAATAAAGTGAATATTATAATTTTTCTGTATTCTGTATTAATTATTACAATTGCGACTGTGATTATTCAAGAGATAATATTACAAGAACATAGCAATATGGTATAGCAAATAAATGCATTGATAAAGTATAAAATGATAACTCGTTGAATTGAAGCGAGTGCCCTCTCCTTGTACTAGAATAAAAATAGGATTGTTCTATTATAATATTATTATTATTACTACAGATACTACAGATACGACGATTATAAACTAAAGCCAAGCACGAAGCGCTAAACAATATCTCACAATTAGTTAAAATTTAATGTTATTTTAATTGCCAATGTGGATATTACAAATGTACCTAAGGTTTTTATGCTTAATCCTCTCAATCCAATTTCAAGATTAGAATTACAGCTCTAACTGCTGTGTAGTGTACGGACTGTGTGGTGTAAATTGCAAATGGATGCAGTGTTTAAGACTTGAGACTAAGAGTACTCTTAATAATAACGAGGAATGTTCACATTGAAAACACAAAAGAGTGCTACAGTAAGAAAAACAAAAGAAATTGAAAATTGGGGATAGTTGTGTTAAGCACTCATTTTACAAACTCAAACAGAGAACTCTACAATCTTCTGAAGTTAATAACCTGTTATACTTTGATTAATTGCAAGCTTATTCAATTACGGTATTGTATGCACGTATCTCGCATGTACGTGAACGACTGATATGATCCATGACGACTTTCAGCTCCTGTATGCCAACTGATTCTACTCTGCAGTGCATGCAAGGAAAACGATTTAAAATTCCAACATAAATCTAAAAAAGAAAGGATTTGAAAATCATTACATGTTCAACAGTGTAGGTGGTATCTCCATCAATATCGTAATATTATAAAATATGTATGCTTTACAATTTATACAAATACCACACTTTTAAATTAAATGACCTATAGATACAATATAGCTAAAGCTTCACTCATAACTTGTATGTAGCACCAATTATGTGGCATGTTGTACTAAAATGTATACAAATAATTTCTACCACCAAAAGATCTAAATCTAATGCTGCGTATAAGTGGAATGAGAAGTATTTGTTATGTAGAATAATGAGAATGTTAATGTTATACCACACATCAGATCAGGCATCACATTATGATTTGCGTTTTGTCTACATTGTCTACACGTCACTCTATTACCTGAAATTATATACTAACTTGAGTACATGCACTTAACATGACTCTTTTAGTTTTATTGTGCATTGACATGAATAATGAATTTAACATACTACCTAGGCGTATAATGATGTACCTGTATTTTTAACTCTTGTTTGGTATAAACAGCGTAAAGTAAACAGTAGGTATAACTTTTTGGTAAATGATTAGGTACTATAGGTACCTACATAACAATTTTTATTTGAATATGTGCCATAAAGGATTTCCCATTTCCCTGCTAAAAAATAGAACATTCTACACAAGAAAGTTGATGTTATAATTTATCAATGACTAATAAACAAGTAAGTAAGAAGTATTACATATTTTGGCATTCACAATTCCATTGCTCCATTAAAATGCTCTGAAAACTAGTAGCTGTAGCAGTAAGTAGTCATAACTTCCATTGAAACATTGAAATGGGTGTAAATGTGAAAAGCAAGCTGCATAATACTTTGTATGTAGATTTAAAATGCCCTACTCCTGTAGTTTCACTCAAAGCAAAGATTTGAACTTGCGACTACTTAAATACGTCTTACATAGCTTTGCTTCTAATGTACAATAAATATAACTATATAATACAAATTATATTTCCTTATATCTGATAATATCTGATAGAACATTTTCCTTTTATAAATTAGTGGTGCACACAGTAGGAGTAGGCTTAAGATAATTCTAGTCTTATCTTACTAAAACTTCGACTAGCTATGCATTCACTCATATATTAAGTGGAATTTGTTTTAATTTCTTTCCAATTTGTTAGCAAATATAATTCAGACAGACAGAAAGAAACAATTCTTGATGTAGGTAGTATGTAGACAGGTATATTAATAGGTATAATATTATTACATTATACTTCTAATCATGGGCACAAGGAGTGGAAACACCATCATTTACACACAGCGACCGTGACCCGTTGCATAGTTGTGTATTTTTATCGTAATGTCCTTATGAATCATGTTTTAATTATCATCAAGAAATCTTATGAGGTTGAGGTGTCTGATCTCAAAAGAAGAATCTTGAGTTAATTCTTTTTCAGCAGTTAAAATTATTTATTTATTTATTTATTTATATATGTAAACTACTCTCATGTAAAATAGAGCATTCAGAATTGTAAATAGTTAAAGTTTTTTATTTTAGTTGTTAGAAAAATTGAGAATTTAATTCTTCAGTATAGGCCCGTAAATTATAATTAATTGCATTAAATGCGCAGATCTTAAAGAACTGCAAAATGAGGAGCTGTGCCAAGAAGAGAGTGTTTTTCTGATGGATGACGAGACACTCTCTCACTTTTTAACATTTATGAGAATCTGTGGAATTATTCTTAGAAAATTGATATCTTCACGTGCTATGCAGATAATCTTCACTCGAGTTAAGGTTGAAACTTTTCAATGTACGAAGGCTGAAGGAAATAACTTTTAGTGCATTGTACACATCGTTCCTATTTAAGTCAGGATTGAAAACACGGTTGAAAGTGGAATTAGAAAACGAAAAAATGGCAAATTACCAATATAGCCATTTTTAGTAGCAGTTTCATAGCGCTGTTCAAAAAAACACGATGTTCGTACAATGTTGCATCAATTTACTTTTCAGTTTTATCTTCTAAACAATATTGCTAGGGTGCAAACTGCATCCATTTGGTAATAATTTATTATGTAGGTATACTTAACTGCAGTAGGTGCCTATGTAACATTGTGGCAAATAATTAACTGCGTAATATAACTGAAATTATTCTCACTATTAATATACCGTTACAAACATTTCTACAAAATCATAATTGCTTATTTAAAAAAATTAAATTCAAAATTAATTAAATCTCACACATATCAAAGTCACACGATACTCAAATTTACATGGATATTATTATGCAAAAATGCTTTTAATTAAATCGATATAGTTTCTGACTTGACTAAATTCACTTTAAGTGAAAATTAGCTTTTCTAACATTAAAAAATTAATTTGCATTTGGAGTTTATCTATTTGTTTTTGTAAATATAAGTGAAATATATAGAAGTGATTCTAATTTAATATTAATCATACAACATACTTCAAGGAAATCGTATAGCTAATCAACGTGTAACGTATCAACTTCAAGAATTCATTTAAAAAAATTGAAATTACCATTTTCAATTTGATTCTTGGTATTTGCAATTTATTTTGTGTGTCCCAAATGCTTTTACGTTTACTTACACATTTACTTGCATTTTCCTTGAATTCCATTTCAACAGAATCCTGATTCAAGAAGATTCAAGCTAAAATAATATTATTCTGTTGTCTGCAATAAGTCTTCATTACTAATGCCAGTCTCAAGTTTCAACTTTGAAGAACCACCTGAACTGAAGAGAAATGGTGAATTGCATTTTGTCGTTTTTGTGTACATGTGTTAGGTATGTACTTTTACAGACACTGTTATGCATTTGGACCAGACTGAGTATTTCATTAATAACAAACCTAGGAAATGCGAGCAAACGCTTATTCTATTCGTTAAGCCAGATCATAGATATACTCCTTATCTCGACGTTTTATACCATAACAAGCTTATATACAAAGTTTTATTTTGCTTATTTCCGATTTTTAGAGCTGATAGGGCTAATTTTGTCCACTTCGAGCTGAAATTGCTTAGTTTTTATTGTAAACTTGAAGGCTATAATGTCTTTTGCATGTGAGTAGAACTTAATAAAATTCCGAAGCACAACAACCAGCTACTCAATATTCGGGTTATGTGAAAAGCAAATTATCCAGTGGTTCAGCCTTAGCAAAGCAAATATTGAAAATATTATGTTGTAAAGCTTAGGCAATTCTTTTAAATTGGTTTGCATTCTAAACAGTTGCTTTAAAATTCATCAATAATAATATTAGCTTTGAATATTTATGCTACTTTTACTTTATGTTTGGGCGTGTTGTATGTACAATACCGCATACATTTTTACTGTTTTTGTCGGATGCTGTCTCATATACGAGGAAACGGGATAAAAGCTAAAGGAAACCTACTTATCTCTTTCATTTAACGTCTATAGTTCATAAACCACATTTTTAAATGATATAGACCTATAAAATATTGTTTTGTTTGCTTCTTTGTGCTTGTTTTGAAATTTTTTAGTGCTTATTGGTTGCTTATTTCAGGATTTTGGGTGCTTGCTTTTCCTAGGTTTGATTATTACTTACATTATTGCACCAGAGAAGGTGTGTAGAGTACTAATGGCGAGTGTAGGCTGTAAAAGAGGTATCCTTCTCAATATATTATTATAACTACCAACTATACACAACAGATTGTTCCTTTTGTACTTCACTTGCACATGACATGTGTGTACTTACACAGTCTGAACACTAAAGAGTTTGGCTGAACTAGTTTAGTGCAGATGTGAATTCAAGCTGCTACTATACAACAACAAAGCAGTATTGGAATTGAGTCTCACATGCCAAAAGGATATTTGTTTCAATGAACTTACGAAATTACATTTTCAATTGAGATCACAGCTATAAAACGCCTACACGGTGTGCAGTTAACGATAAGTAATTAGTATTTGGCAATTTCAACTTATTAACTCAATCAAAATCAACCAACAAGCTACCTGGCATCGCATGAAAGTCATAACAATTAATATAATCAAAATTTCACTTTTCTTACGACGCAACAGGAAATTGCAAACTAAATCCTAATTTTGGCAAAAAATGGTCACAAAATAACTTCACAATTTTACTAACACACTTAAAATACTATTATAACATTCTACTCTTGTAACACATAACTCCAATGTACAAGCTGTAACACGTACAACCGTACAATACAAAGTAATAATAGCAGCACATAGTTATTTTAGTTATGTCATTTTTTCATTCATAAGAATTCCTTCAATGCAATCTAATCCCGTCTCAAAAAAGTTTTATCAAATTCTATTAGACTATAATAATTGTTTTCAACATTAGTCGTCCTTACATATATTATTATTATTTATCTGCAATATAACCTTTACTTCACTTTTGCAATGAAAAATAGATCAACAATGAAAATTGAATCATATTGTCCGATAGCGATATCTCACAGTAATAAATTGACTGCTTCAATGTAATTGAATGTAATATTATTATTATCATCATCCCACTACAACAATCACTCAATTTCTGCATTGAGCATTTATTCCTAAGACATAAACACAGTATGGTGTCTGCCGCGATGAATGAGTAATATTCTAACAATTGAGAAAAAAGTAAACTAAATGGGCCACTGCACTGCACCAAAAATAAAATAATGCTTACCACATGTTTATAAATTATCAGTAAAAATACACACAATCAGCATGCAAGATTAAGACAAACTTATTTATTGCTAATCTCCTACATCACTCAAGTTTAAACAAAGCAAATCAGAAATAAATGAAAAAATGGACGCACATAAATTAACTCGTAATACACCATGCCTCTAAAAATGTGTGTGTGTAAAAATATTATGTAAATTTGCATTTAGGTTTGCAACCTGTTGTTAAAACCTTATAATAACCCTTAACCCTGATTGTGCAGTCTACAAGACAATTGTTCCACAAAATGCAAAGCACATGGTAACACACTGCCATAATAGTATAATATAATGTTATAGTATGTGTCTGTTGCTTATAGATGATTCGATTATTGCATAAAGTAAAGCACGCAAGCAAGCAAAACGAAAATCCTTGATTTCCGCTTCCAACTTCATTGTAGGTTTTTATGTCCATGGGCATTTCCAATTAGGAATGAGATACCACAGTGCATAATTAAGCCATATACGTCTCTTAGAGATGACGAAACTTCAGAATACCTGTGGCCATCAACAACCAAGCAAGAACACTCTTCATCCACGTCCACCTGCATGCTCTTCTTTTTCACACAGCACAAGACATGTATTAACCACAACACTTGTACTTTTGTACAAAAGGCTTTTAAGCTTTTCTGATAACTTATTAATGTTAAGCAGCATCAAAACATACGCCTTAAACACAAACTGATATACAATACTTCAACAAAATACAGAGAACTGCCACATACTGTACATGTTATAATTTAAGGGCAATTGTCCTGACTGCATGTGGATGCGAGTTTACTCTGTGCATAATATACCTGCATGTCTCATGTCGCATATTTTATTCCACACACACATTTTCTATAAAACAGAATGGAATAATTGCAAGCATTAATAAGCTTTCATACAATTCAGTTTTTACAACAATCACTCATATCGCCCACAAGTTCACTCGACATGAGTAGTGAAGGCAATTCGATACGTTCCGAATCTGTCACCTCATTAATATCATTACCTACTTACTCACACACAAGTCGCAGGCTAAGTAGGCACATCACAATTCTATCTCAAATCTTAATGTGTTTAATGTTTGTAGTTTGTAGTAGGCAGCTTGTACAACAATTACTACGTGTGGATGAAGGTGCTGCAACGCTGCAGCAACACAATAACATCAATTACAAGTGTATTTATTACGTTGTTGTATTCACACATTGTAGTCGTAGTATAGGTGGTAGTAATCAGTAGAACTATTTATTCGAGTGACGAATCACTTTGATGCTAGTCCATCAAAGCCTTTTTCTTTTTAATTGTAATTACTGTTGAAAAGTTAATAAGTAAGAGTTGCTCGTTGCGTACAAGTTAAGTGCAAATAGTGGTAAATAATATTATTATGCTCTTCAAATGTTCTTCTTATGTAAATAGCACTTATGCCTTAAAAATTCTACAAAGGCTGTTTTGCATTACACACAAGCAATGCATTGTGGAGAGAAAATCTATTTACTTTTTAATATGGTTATTCCATTAAAATTTAATTGTTAATGGTAGGCAGGAGATTTGGAGGATACAACATCAATCTCATTTTGTCAACACATCATTAATACAGTTCAGGCTAAAGTTCAAAAGCATGTTTTGAACTTTTCGCTCTAGATGGTCCATAAACTTTGCAGTGTAGACATTAATGTACTAAATACATAAAATTACCTGCACGTTTTTATAATAAATAATAATATTTAACATTTAACCAGCAAAATGAGTATGTTCGCATTTTATTTGTCTGGAATGAATGTAGTTTAATGAATACATCATTTTTTATGTATCAATGTAGTTTTTCAATGAACAAAGTCTGTGCGCAATTTGTTTCCGCTTACGCAGCTTGAGTATTGGAAATTATAAATAGGTATTACGTAGTGGAAAGGACATGTATGGAGTGAAATTAGTAACACTAACAGCAAGCTAATCCATGGACCTCACGAGCTTGCAAACTGGACAACAGCATTATGCACAAGGCTGTATTCAGAGAATTGCATCCTTTATGAAATACGAAAAGAAAAGTTTATTTTGTCGCAAAATAGCAAAAAGGCGATAATTTTTTTGTGCTACGCTCGAATTTGATGAATTTTTTGAATATGGTTGCGGCTCAACTGGATCAATATTTTTGCTCTTCGAGCAATAATGACCCAATTTGGACCTCACATGAGGATTTTGTACTCTTCTAAACCAATTTTTGGATGCGGCCCTGATTATACCTGTTTAACAAATCACGATTGATCGTGAGGATCATGACTCGAACATATATATATATATATGATTCAAAGAAACCACCCACCATATTTCTATACGAAGCAAATATTATATAATCCATTTAGTGTAAATTGCTCTATTTATCATGTTGACATTCACACACACCGACGGAAAGACTGTGTAAGACCTCACGAGGTATAAAAACTGGTAACACAATATTGCTTTTCATTACTAGTTGATATACTCTGTATCAGAAATGTTTCTATAGTTCTAATATATTTTATAGTAAATTTATTGTATAAAGGTGGTACTGCATAATATCTTAAATCAAATCTTGACTGTCTATCATGAAATCAATATAATGGATGCCAGGAGGAAACGACCATACAGCCTTCATTCTTAATAACAAGACAGATGAGCCACTAATAAGGGATTGGATGACTTAGCAAGAATGAAAATTAGGATTTGTGATGTCATTTACAGGAAAAGTGTTTCTTGTCCCAACATTTGCAAGCATTGCAAATGAATTCAACGTAGTGTAAATCAAATAGCAATCTCACAACCTTTTGTTTTGTAGTAATTACAAGTAAAAGCATATTACACTATAATTTGTTAAGGTTGAAATAATGGCTTATCACACATAGACACACTCTTTCACTCTTTCCTACACACATTACAATATTTAGCATAGCACATTAAATGAGATTATTGTCATTAGGATATTAGTATGACTAGTACTAGAGTACTACTAGCATAGGTGAATTGCAAGCCAATGCAATACAGCCGCGTATTATTATGTATGCATAATAATGTATTAACTTACATTTGGCTGTCGAGAATTTATTCGTGTATCCACATGTTATAGTCAGTATAGCGTATCAGTCTATTCTATAACCCACGGTCTAGACAACACAATGATAATAATTATAATTACGTATGCTCAGGTTGTAAATATAACAAAGTGCAATCTGTAAGGAGCACAACAAGAGAAAAAGCCAAAAATTTATAGCGATTTAAAACTATGCAGACGTATTACATGATAATAATAATAATGATCTTTTCAAGTTTATAGGGCTATAACAATAATAAATATATTCACGTAGGTTCAACCTGAGAATATATTAACACTGACTGCCATTTAGAATACAGTGACTGCAACATAGCATTATGTAATATGTAATGCAGGAGGAGTACATTTTTGCCGTCGTTAAATTTGATGCATCCTTAGAGATAAAAGATTTCTTCCAGTCAAAGCAAAGCAAAGGTAGAATTAGCATTGACCATTGACTAGCACAGTACACTTACACTACACATTTAAATAATGAGCGTGTGTATTTTATAATATGTATGTGTATGTATGTAGGGATGTTGGTTGGCTTTGCTATTGAAGAGTTGTGTCATATAGGGAGAGGCTCGAATAAGTCCAATGTAATATGCAAAGCAAGTTATACAAAGCTGCCTTGACTTGACCGACTAGCCCATAGAGTTAAAGATAAAAATATTCAAAGAATATGTGTACATGTTATTATTATAGACCTGTATTTGGAAGTTGTCCCTACCATATATCGAATTTCTGTATAATATTCCACTAACACCACATCTTCTCGCTCTGCATTCAAACTATTCGTCAAACACATTATCATTTTGGATTGGTTAGGTCAAGTAAATAATATGCGGCAAAAAACTACTCTCTTATTTATACAAACACAATTACCTAAGTACGAAATCAATCTGAGGCTTGTAAATCGCAAAAAATGTGTCTTATCATTGTCATCTTAGGTTGATTGAATTCCTAATGGAGCTTGATGATATAAACAAGAATACAGACAGCAGATCCTTATCAAATCTCTGCTTTTTACGCATTCGAACAGATGTCTTCAAGAATCCATGTCCGAACGCAGGTACCTACTCACTCAGATCAATAAAATCCATGTTTTTGCACAGCCTGACAAAAACTTAGATTAGTGACAATACAACTCGCAATATAATCTCTCTTTGCCATTAGCAATGTTCTATTATTATTAATTATAACAATATCCGTGTTGCCTATCAAGTTCTGTGCATGTAAACCTATTTACACAACTAATAGAACCAACAACCAACTTGTTAAGTTTTTCAAGTGCCTGCATGTTAATCCATATACAGGGGAGTGGAGATAGAATCATTATGTATTTCTTGTAAGACAAAAGAGTTCTAAACTGTCTATTTAGGTATACTTTAGCATGTAAACTTATGAAGGTATACCTACTGGTTTCAACTAGTGTAGGTACTGGATATAAAAATCTGATTTAAATGATATAACTTTTTGTGCCAACAAAAATGGTCAGAAAGGTAGGACCTGTGGTGATCAACATGAGCTGATTTGTCACCTGAAAGAAATCACAACTCATAGGAGGGGACAATTGAAAAGCAGGAATGACAAAATTGTCATATTGTCACTTTGCACACCAATTAGATATATAAGGACGACAGAGTCTGTTAAATGAGAGCCAACAGAACACATAATCGGCTAAAGGAAACAAAGACTCCTCTTCAAACAGCCAAAAGAGAATTTATTAAACCACTTACAGCATCAAAAGAATAGAATTGAAGCAAATCAAGCTACAAGATCAAAACCAGATAAACTTATGTTTAGCCATAAAATACAATTAGAAATGTATCAATACACCTACATCCAATATGTAAATCTATAATAAAATATCTGTATATGCATACACCAGAGTTAGAGTACAAACAAACAAACGTACAGTGTATATATTTAAAGGTACAGAGCAGAATGTAGATCGGATTTGATAAATGTGTCTATAAGGATTTCAAAAACCCTTTCATGCTCTTTGTTGCGTTGCATTGTCATCGTCATCGTGAAAAACCAGAAATATTTGCTGAATGACACAAATGCAAGTTTTCTAAGTGTAAATCACCTCGGTATGAGAAGATAAGGATAATGACGACAAAGCCAATGAAGATGAATAGTGAGTTTTGTTTACAAGTCTGTACAACACTCGAAAAGCCAACAATGGTTATTGTGGGCAATGTAAACCAATGTTCTCTTTGCTCATCATAAAGCAATATATCTCACATACACTCCACCACGGCACTCCAATATCGAATCCTTGTGCATTAACAAACACATACATCCACATGCACACGTTTTGCTATACAGACTTACATGTGTAGATATTGTGTATCATATTATTATTGTGTCTACGTGTATAACAAACTGCCTTGTGTCTCTGTTCGTACAATACAATACGAGGAGTACCTATATGTACATGTGGGTAATGCAGGTGGGCAGAGATAATCAATCTACATTCACACATACTACACAAAACTAAATGATAGATGCATCCATATACCCCAACCGTTGTATGTGTGCATGCAGCACTGTATTTAAAGTGTAAATCATGCTATAATAATATTCTTATACACTCTACATATTATTACACCTACTCTATTTGCCGAGTAATTCAATGCTGAGTATGCATCTGCCTAACTATTTAAGATTAACATTCACATAACACACAAGCCAACCACTCTAAAAGTGTTGATCTATAATATGGTGGAAAGAAACACTCACATAAAGATAGACTACTAACAAGCTCTACAAACTAATGCTACAGCACTAAAGTCACTCAAATTTAAAAATGCAGTGACTATTTGTGTGTGTGTTTATCTCTTAGTTGCTTTTCTGCTTTTATTTCATTACTACTTACTCACTTGAATACACAGATGAGTTATAGTGTCAGTATCACTTCACACAGACATCTGCACAGGCATAGTGTGAGTGTTATGCATTATTATGTTGTATCCATCCCTATAATATTTTATGCTAGATTTGAGTACTTGTGTACATACGTACAGGACACAAACACAAAGCTAAACGGATGAGTTGAGATTTTGTAGCTAAAGTGTTGTCAGGTATTTTTACACGAGCCAGATCCCAAATACAATCAATGTCAGATGAAATGGGTTGAGAAGAGGAGTAGTAGTACGAACGAGCAAAATGTGTGTGTGTGTGTGTTGTGTGTGTTGTAGTAGTAGAGTGAGTTGAGTTTGAAAAAAAGCTTGGAGAGTGGGAGTAGAAAATGCAAAGACGCCTACACTCTCAGAAATTAAAAGGAGAAAGCCTTACGAAGAGCATTGGGTAATAACAATCAGAATCAGGTAGTATTGCCGTATAAGGAACTCGGCTGTTGTCTTCATGCGAGTCTCTCCTCTCCCAACTATTCTCAAATCAACATCTGCCATTTCTCATCTAATTCTCTTCTCCTGCTCTTACACACGTTATACAACATTCTCCACTCACTCACCCTACTCTCCACTCTCACAATTACAATAACATCTTACAATACTGCCATACAAATAAAAAGACCCATCTCAGTCCGCGTCCGTTTCCATCCAGCAACATCCTTCGTTGCTTTACAGCCACATCTCACACACACAACTCATCTCTCTTAATGTTATTATGATGAGCCACCATACACATACAGCCTGAATTTCTATACCGTCATTTTCCTCATTCTACTATGCAGTATACACATTCTACAATACAACCACCATACTCAGCTTTTCCATGTCACATCTCTACCTGATCTCCCATTTAGATTTACATGTGCATGGCTTTACTTTCAATCGCTAATGTGACCATAATGCAAACACACCACTGCTCCCAACTTCCAACTCCAAACAACATTTCATCTCTCACTCACACACTCATCCTCAGTCGGACACACACATACACACACACAACAAACTATATTCAACACCACCACCATATAATATATTAAGGTCGCACACAATTTTATTCTATTAGTTAGACACGCTCAGTTATACATACAGCTACAGTAAATATATGCATTTACAACGACACTGACACACACACATGTTATGGAGATACATTTACATTACAAGTAGTTTAATGGCAATGCTGTGTGCATATAATAAACACTGCTTTGATTTTACATGCATGGAATGCACTCATTTACTCTAGCATATACATAGTCATACAACTCAGTCTCAGTATTAATCTCATCCAACTACGAAAATCTTCTCTTTGCCTCATCTCGACTTCAATACATGTGCATTCTTCTATTTTGTGTAGGTACTACACCTATGGAGCATAATATATGTAGGTATGTGTGTATTGTATGTACTTACAATAAAATAAAATAACCTGGCAGTTGGATACAATCATAATATAGTAGATGCTTCTAGTAGTAGCTATGATATTTTGTATTATTCTTTGCTGTGAATGAATGCTGTGAATAGTTGCATGTCTTTGGCTATTGCTGGGATATCCCTTGCTTTGTCATTGTGAATGCCTCTACTATACACAGACTGAATCACACACACGAAAAAGAAGAACTCCACAAGGGAAGGCAGAGTCAACGATGTTGCAGTTAAAGTTGGTGTGTGTGTTTGAACATATAATTTGTATGTGTATCTGTGTGTGAGATGTGGTATTATGTGAGTGAGTACGTTTTGTTTGTGTAAGAGTGGATCTGTTTGACGTTCATGTACAGGTAAGTCATGTATATGATATTATAGAGAAGGGTTTTTTAGCTGTGTTGGTTGTGGTTGCATGGGACTTGTTGTGATGTGAGAGTGTATATAGTTATTGAGTGAGCCCATCTCAATAATAATCTCACTCGCCCACTTAATATACAAGGGAAGCAAGCAAGAAGTGTTTTTAGAGTCATATAGTCATGATGTGTTCCGTAGAGCTACATCAATATCAACCCGGTTAAGTTTCTCTCCGACACGAAAGAGTGTATACGTCCTACCAACTACCAACCAATAATACACCTTAGCACATCCATTCAACTCAACGTAAAGACAGACTCATCTTTGACTGTATATATACACTTGGTTTTATTTGCATCAAATGAGTTTGTCACAGTGTGTGCCTTAGCTTAGATTTACTTACCTACATCATCACATAATGTGTCACATTGTTAGTTTAAGTGTTGTTTTATTGAAAGGACTTTTGTGTGAAGTAAGTGAGTAAGTAAGTAGAGTTGATTACATTGGTGTTTGTTAAATGAATTTGACTGAAGCTCAGTAGTGCGTGCAATTGGATTGATGTCAAGTTCTCCGGTAAGTTCTAAGTTGACGTGACACAAGACAGCAAGCAAATGTCTCGAGTAGTTATTGTTGTGCATCAGTGTTCCAAAGATTCGACTTCAGAGCCGTCTCACAAAAAACGGTATGCTGTGTGTGTGGTTCTTGCTCCTCTGGTGTAATAATAACAGAAGATAGCTACTAAACTATTACGAGTACTTCTAGGAGTAGCAATAGTAGTAGTAGTAGAGTAGGTGTGGCCTTTGCCTTGGAATTTTCGGACCACTGCTTGCTTTTCAAGGTGGGTCTACACAAAAAATTATTACTTTACCTCCTTTGGGCATACTAATTATTATTGCCAATTCTTTTCCATCCTCACTGTATCGATTACGTCTATAATGTATTATCTTCACTATCAGTTTGTTTGGGTTCTTACTCTGCTACTCCAAATCATCTTGCAGCTTACTCTCTGTGGGTTATCACTCTCAGTCTCACATAAGCAACACAGCTTCTCTATACCAATCTTTACAACATTAGTATACATATACATGTATACTAATGCATAACAAAATTTGTCTTAATATTTACGTACATATCACTAGTTACATTATGCTTATCACACTACATGTATACAGTGTGTCTCTGTAATAGATTAATACATATTCTGCTATAACTCATAACTCTCAAACACATTTCATACCCATACCATTTTCGCTTTTACATATATTATACATTAATGTATCTGTCTGTGTGTGTGTTGAGATAGACGCATGGAACAAATTACTTGAATTTCATTATCTGCACAAAAGTTATGCATAGGGTTGGTGGAGAGGTTAGAGTGTTTCCTATTGTTGCTCACCTGAGAATTATTGTTATTGAAAGGGTAAGTGATCTTTTGTAGATTCGTTTAGTGGGGCTCCTGGTTAGATCATAAATAATTTCTATATTTCCATAATATATTATTAGGTGTATGTGTGTTCGAGTTGTAGAACATATTGTAGCGAATTACATAGTCACAGACAATGCAAAGAACATTGCTAGAGCAAATAGTCAAAGAGAGTAGTGCGAGTGAGTGTAATGTGAAGTAGTGTTTGTAGTTGGGGAAAAAATAACGTGGCTTATCACGGTCTTTTTGTCGAACGTGCTATGCCAGTGAACCAGTGAACCAATTTCTTGTTATTTATTACGGCAGCTCCTAATTCGGAGAATATAGGTAAATGTTCTCTCTGTCTCTTCGTATGTCTTGTAATGATAATGAGTTTGTGATAATATATTCGCAGAAATCATGAATATTGTCTGTTCGACGAGTAGTGTACAAAACTGCCCCTACAACAACAAGTACAACTAGTATGTATAATATGATACAATACAAACATTATCGACTCAATCATAATATTGTCTATGTGTGTGTTTTGTACGTGGTAATGTGCATAATAAAATATTCCAAGGCTGAGTAGAAACAAATGGATAAAAGATTATTAGATGTATTGCATGCATTTGTATTAGGTAGTAGGATATTAGTTGTTAACCAATTTCTATTGTTACACAGTTTGTTTTCAATTCCCAATAATTAAAATAACAAATTAAATATTCATGCCTAATTATTAATAGTAGGTAATGGGATCTGTAAATGTTTAATTAACTTTTTTCTGTATATTTTATTAATTGATTGGATCAATATTTGCATAACATTTTACTACTTGTCAGGCTCCAGTGCGGACGAGTGAGTGAGTGAGAGTAAAATGCTGTTGCATTATTGCAGTGCACAGGATGTGTACATAATCACATTACAACAATAAGTATCTCTATGCAATTTTCAAATTCGTGATTTTCATTTGGAGGAAAATTGTGAAAAGTGTAATAATACATGAAAAGCAACAATGACCAATGACACAAATATTATTTGCGACTATTTCTAAGTAAGACATGCCAAGTTTGTGCAAAAGGTAATTAGAGAAATAGTGCACAGGAAACACTCACCTAGAATACGTAGGAAGTGAGCAAAAGAATGAACATGTCAGAATAAAAGCCTAATTTTGGAAAGACCATCGAACCGGACAATTCGTGTTATGGGAGGTAGTGAAGGATGGATTTAGACAGACTTTGTTCATGCTACTACTGCTTTACTACCAATTTCATTTTAAACCTTACTTTATTTTATGTCAGTCCTAAACTAAATGAATATTTACAGTTGATCAAATGTCGTGCACTGTAATGCAATGCAACATCAACTCCACATGTAACAACGTTTTGTTTTGTGAATTCAGAATACTTCATTTCATATAGCTCTACCTATATCCTATTGCTAGTTACACGAAATCCCAGAACTAGAATTCTCAGTACGCTGCTCTTATTGAATCCGTCTTGCTCATGAGTACAATACAAATACAACACTATATACCCTCCCTATTGTACATGGCTAACCTAAAAAACACACACTTACCTACGTGACTCTTTTCAAATCATTGTTTGTTGTTGTTTTGGCAATTTAGTTCTTTATTTGCACAAAGTGTGATATCAATTTCGTTGAAAATCTCACAGCAAATCCTTTTTTCTCTAAAGTCACTTTAAGCGAATTAGACTAACCATGTAGCAAGAATCATGATGAGAACTGCTCTTAAAGCTTAAAGCAGTCAAATTATCGCCACTACTCCACACAGTTACACCACACTACAACTACAAACCAGTATTGCTGCCAAGGTTTTTAGAAGTAGCTAGGGTGACAGTGTAATAATGTCGCTTTAGAAGGTTATGTCATGCTCAAAAAATTGGA
>JAQFYB010001515.1:0-31859 GCA_034694085.1 Pogonognathellus longicornis | reverse complement strand
ATGTATCAATCACATATTAAAGTTTGGGGGATTTTCTGGTTCCATGAATTTTCAAGCCATTCCGTGCGCCCCTCTTTTGGATGATTTCATATAATATGCTCCTATTCCTATTAATAAAGTATTGTCATATAACCATAGATTTTAGTTTTACTTTTTATACGAATTACACGAAATCTGGAGATTTAAAAAGCAAAAATATAATCCCAAAATGTCAAAATGTATTCTTCACTAAAGTGTTCAAATCTCACATTGCCTCATCGTATGATTACTTCAAGAAAATAACTGAAACTTTGAGAAAATATTTCTAAGAAGTGTGTGGTGGAGGTTTAATGATTTTTGATTAATATAGACTGTTATTTTTGTAACAGCATGAAAATCATTGCAAAATCAAAAGAAGATTTGCGGTAGGGTATATAGGGGGCTTCAAGATGCCTCACAAACCACAAATATAATATAGTAATATACTAAACATATATTAATCGTACAGTAAAAACTACAGTCGCCAATCGACAGTTACATATTTTGGATATAACTAACCCATTGAATTGTTTTAAAAAAAGTAAATACATATGATTTTCTTTACCTGAGCTTCTTTTGATGGTCGTTTATTTCCATCTTCATCGGAGTCGCTGTTACTATCCTCTTCATTAAGAGCTCGCAATCGGGGAAACATTTTTTAATTTTGACAGCAACTATGATTATAATATAATGCCCAGTTTTTAGTAATAATACGATTTTTTACCTAAAATAATATTTTGGTTGTTAAATTCTCACCTTTACGTTTAGCCTTTTGCAATCAACAGTTTACTTTAGAGTAAATTTTTTTTGTTGCTTAGAAACATTCATGTGGTTTAAAGTTTAAAGTACCTATGCACTCTTGCAGTCAACAGACGATTATAAAATTTCAGGGAGATTTATTCTTCTCATTTATTGATTTCTTGGTATTAGATGAGACTTACTATTACTCGAGCTAGTTAAGATAGAGAAAATTAAGTTGTCGATTATCGCTATAGTTCTGCCTGCCGCACATTCATTCAACATTGGAGGGTTATTTGTTTTGTGACTTTGTGAGTGAGCATTCTTAATAACTTCAGGTTTAAGCTATGTGCAAACTCCTGTATCATTGTCACATAGGGCACTTTTATGCAACCGGCTAAGTCCAAACTTCGTACCTTAAGCCGTAAACTTGAGTATCTTGATATCGTAATTATCGTTTTCATCTGACGGAATTAAGGTGTAGGAAATGGCTCTTCATTAATAATTTTTAATAAAAGTATTAGCGTTAGATATGATTATGTGTAACATTCTGTCAAGTATAGAATTATCTTCTATTAGAACTTTTAGAGCTCGATATTTAATAGAACCCGGGTCTCTAACATAACCCTAACGTATTATATTGAAAAGGCTGTGATAGCCCGGGTCAATTATGGAAAGCTTGATTAGAACACGGGGGTTCTATGGTTCTAATAGAAGAATTATGGCAATGAATGATATCTATGTAGTACGCAATTATCATGCATAGTATGTACAGGTGATTCTTTTTGTGAGAAGTTCATAAAATTTAATTTCTATTACATCAGTTGAAAATTAAGGGGTAAAACGTCAAGTTGAAAAATAAATATTATGGAGAATGCTACTTTTATTTCTTTACATTTTACCCTTTAATTTTCAACCCATTTTGCAACCGATAAATTACATTTTCTGAACTCGAAAAAAGATCCTCTAAAACGGAATGTAAAATGTTTATGTTAGAACCCTCTGGGGTGTGTGTGCTGGGGACAGGGTGACAATCATTATTTCCAACCCTGTACATGTCTTTGGAGCATTTCAATAATTGTCATTCTGCCTCTGCATGTAGGTGGCGTAAATGTTCATATTTCTGTAAATCCATAGAATGCCTCATCCAGAGTTAAAACTTGCATTGAAGGGATAAAATGCCGTCATTTTGTTGAACATACCCCTCATCAGTTTTGTAAGTGTAATCCTACCTTAAGATATCTGAAGGTTTTCTTGCGTAGTAAGTACAACATTATAATTGTTGAAATTATCATAGCATACAGCATACTAATGCAATCATAAGTCTGGATAAATTGACGCAGTACTGATTAAATAACAAAATCAAGACTATAGCATAATTTAAAGAGATTGATTATTCAGAATTAACTTTGTCGAAGTTATTTTTGAATGCTCCTTTATACTGAGATGAAACGAGTATTACCTACCTACCTCTACTCTACGTGTTATTGAGAAGGGAAACGGACAGTGACACGGGATGGTGAAATAATGTTATTACTAACATAATAATTCATACGTTTCGTTGGTTAGGTCCGGTAGCGTTAGTGTATATCAGTGTGGTTCTGCTTCTGAGTATTTATACACAAATAAATACAAGTGTTTTATATGTGTGTGGTATTTGGCTTGCTACACACTACACATCATACCTTGCCTTAAAGTTAAGGTTCGTTCCGCCAACACATATAAATTTCATCTCTCTATCATTCAGTTTACACTCAGAAACGTGAACTGATTATCAAGACAACTATATTACTGATAAAACATTTTTGGATGTTACCTCTTGTGCCAGTGTCTCCTTAAAGTGTTTCAATTTCAGTTTCAAGTTAAAATTTTTGCATCAACTCTTGAAAACAGTTATGTAAATTATAAGGTTAAAAGTGATTGATCAGTGATCCCATCCCAGACACCAGAAACCACATCCAGGATAAATCACAACTCTGAGAATTACACACGCTTGGATATTCAATATTTACAACCCACGCAACAATAATTACAGGTATGTATACATTTTTTAGGAAACTTTTTTTAAACTTTTACGAGCCGTAGAAATTGTGTAGGATTTGTGTGGGAAATGATTACAGACAACAGATTATGTTCTTGGAATGAAAGTTATTAAATGTTAGTTGCATACATACACGCATAATATATAATATTGGTTGGATAACTTTGATATCTGTCATTTGTATAATGTTAATAATTATCATTAAACATTTACATTCGTACTACAATGATATAATTACACTGTACTTAGTAATTATCTCACATTCACTTACAGTTACTAATACATCGTAGTCATCTTACCTAAATAATATTGTTATTTGAAGGCTAAATTATATCCTTGATTATGTAAGACGCTAGGTAAGTACTTGCTATGCATTAAAGGCGAACTAGGAATCGAGATGGGGAGGACAACGCCCCCTCATCTCATAACCGACCTAACCTAAGAGTGTTTTTATGATAACCTTGTCGTACAGTAGTTATACTAGTGATTTGACAATTGTCTATTTATTGATTATTTTATTTCATTACATTATTTGACATGGATCTCAAAAAATATGGCATTGGAAAGCCTCCCCGTATCGTAAACTAATGTAAAGTATAGAAATGACTTCATTTAGGTATCCAGTGAATGTGAACATTCAATAGTCACATCCACAATAGTCACAGCACAAGGTCAAACACAAAATAATTATATTTATGTCTTCCTGTTTTCATTCTGAAATTAATCATTGTTCATCTATATTTAAGTACTGTTATTATACTGTATGAGTCATTTGCGTTCCACATGAATCCCTTGCTCAGGGATGACAATGAGAAGATTAATACTTTGTACTCAAAACATTTGTGTACAATGGTTTTAAAATAACATAATACAAATTTAGAAGAAATTGACCTACAATGTCAATAACATGACATTGTAGATCAAAAGTGAGTTAGGAAATAATATGTGATGTGCTATACAAAAATCTATACCTACATGGACATGCTTGTGTATTGAATGGTTAATAAATGTGTCACTTTTGAAAGTTTCGAGATTGCTGTGCTACTATTTCAAGTAGCATTGTTCTATAAAACAAAATATCTGAATAAGTGCACTTTATATTATTCTATTAGTTTTTCAAGTATTTGTACACATCACGCATTTTTCTATATTAGATAGTGAGAAATTGTAAAAGCTAAAATATAAATAGAATTGTCATTTTATATCGTTGTACTCATTCATAAATTGATTTTGTTTTTCAGAGGTCGGACATACCAAACTGCTCAAAACTATAGTAATACTCTTGAAGCAGACTGTTACCAAAAGAGAAGTTTTAGACGCTATTTACAATAATAAAAACTACTACACAATCTACACTTACCAATACCACGAAATATATATAATAGCTATCAACATTCCATTAATTTCACAAATAAAGCTCATTTCATATAGAGACCTTCGTTGGATTTAAGTACGAATGATTAGAATATGAGAAGACATCCTTAAACCTCAAGATATTTATTGTGCATATAATTCAAAAGTTTACAAAAGTCGTCAGGACAAAATTTCTTCTAATTATAAGGTAAATTTCAAGATAACAATACTTCTAACATAATATTATAGTAGCTGTAGTAATTTTGCTATCATTATATGATCTTGTTGAATGATCAAATGCTTTAACTATCCTTTGTTTTCTATATTATTTTACAGAGTTTTGGTTACTGGAAGAAAACCTGTGGCAATCGAGCTATAAAATATTTAATGTGTTCTCACTTAAGGAAGTTGGATAGTTTGGAATACTAAACGTTATGATGATGATATTATGATATACACCCACACAGTACTAAAACAGAATTGAAGTGAATCGTAAATGTAAATTAAATTTCTGTGAGACATTAAAACTTAAATATCTATAATGAATCATCGCGATAATCAGAGAGGGTATGGCCCTCCCCCAACAATGAGTTCTTTTCCTCCGTATCAACATCAAGTAAACAGCCCGCATGGAATGTTACCCCCCTATAATCATCAGAAGGACAATTTCCATGGAAATCAATCCATGTATGATTCAGACGTAGGCCAAATGATGTATTTAAGTTCTATAGCGCCAAATAATGCAGAAATGTACCCACCGTGTCCTCCGGTACGAAATGACTACGCACATCAACAAAATTCGCAAATGGGTTATCAACATGCTGCTTCGTATCAACCCGTAGCTCAGTTCCCATATCCTTCACATTTCTCAAATTATCCACCTCCACCACTTCCTGTTCAGTACCAGTCAAAATCGTTAGCTGCAACACCCGAAATCGGAAAAGACTGCAAAGAAATAAAGCCACCGCCAAAAGACCAAGAAACATCCCCCGCCAAGATGAAGCCAGAAATCCCCGAAGAAAAGGAAGTCAAGAAGCCTGTTCCCATTATGGTATAACTGTCTTCATTGTTTTTTCACAAACGGGTTTAAGACACAAACTCATCTGGTTGAGTCTAATGTCTAAATTCAGCATTCATTCATGATAAATACAAGTACCATTGGGGTCCACAATGTTGTAACTTGAAAGCTCTTTCTAGGTCGGAAAGCGACGTGGTGGACGTGTTCTCCCCACTGGAGTTGTCAAAAAACAAAGAACAGAGAATCAAGGCCAGGTAAATGTACGAATTTATCAAGCAACACAGGCAAACAAATATTATAGACTATGCATTCAGCTTTCTTACTTGTATTGCTTTTGATAGAGTTTTTATGGGTATTACGTTAAGCTCATTTTTTGTGAAAATATTATTTTATTGGTTTATTCAAATATCCAGATACAAATCATTTTCAATGTGTACGCTGAGTTTTGAAAAATTACAATAATTATATTGGCAAGAAAATTGGAGGTCACGGTTTCGGCTATGCTTTGTAAGATTGATTTCGGGATCCAAATTTAATTTTAATTACTAAATACAGGAGTTTTGTATTTACAAAATTAGACTTGGATACCGAAATCCAACTACATTTCCTGATCACGAAAAAGAAGCCTAAACGTGGCCTCAATTTTTTAAATATTGCATTATATGTTCTAATAATGAGCTTGACACTGGAAGAAAAACTTTTGTTACCTAGTCGTAATTATTTAAGGATTTGGAAATCCTGGGGAATTTGCGCGACTGGGTAAAAAGACTTTTCATCAGTAAGGTTGAGGCATACGAATCCTAAAGTGAATCATGGTTACCTTACCATATATCAATATTTATTATTACCATATTGATAAAGTGCAAATTAAAAAAAATTTGATTTGATTCATTTTACAGGGGAGATCCGACGCGTGGTCACAATACATGGCTGAAGTGCGACGCTACAAAGAAAAATCTTGTGAAGAAGAACGAAAAAATCGCCCTTTAGTAAAGTAGCACGACTAAAAGTGGGAGTTTATAATATGTAAGCAAAATCATGTTGTAAAAAAGAGAATATTGGTTTAGAAAATTTAGAATATAGGCCACTTCAATTATAATGTGTAATTAAATGTATGTATATAATAACTCCTTGGTATTTCGTCTTACATTCACCCAAGGTTTACAGTTTGACCCTATAATGTACATTCAATTCAACTGTTTCTCTTGTGTCATAACAGAGCCGCAATTTTGCCATGTTGACATATGACATATTAATTTATTCCGACATTTAATCAAGTTTTAATTAGCTAAGAAATTGCAACACCGTGTTGTAAGACATAATATGGAAGTAATGTAATTAATCTTAGATTGTTGAAGTTAAAATAGTTATTCGTTATAGGCAAATTTTGTATTTACGCTATTGTGAGCATAATACTTAGTTATTAAGTCATTTATTATTAGAGTGAAATGTATCAGGATGTAATATTAGGTATATTGCCGTATAGATTCGTGTTACATTATAAGCATAATATTAAGACGATGAAAACTTCTTGACATAATAATTCAGAATTTATTGAGACATTTGCTCTTAACTCTGTTGTATATCCCCAATAGTTACAGTTAGATTATGTTAAATGCATTGTAGTAATTGACAATGCGTATGTAAATGTGATAGTTTTTTCCCGTTCTAGCTAATTTTTGAATTCCTGCAAATTAATTACACTGATATGTTCTCTACTGACACACTTTAAATCGCTACTAAAAATGTTTTAAAATTACATTTACTAAAACTAAAATATGTTTATAGCAATAGTAGGAAATGGGATAAAAAATGTACATAAATATTAGTTTTTAGTTGGGAATATTGATTTAAATTTTTGTACCAGAATAATTGTATGAAGTTATAGTTCGGACAGTCCAATATTAATCAACAATTAAGGTTATTTTGTAATAGTTAAGTTATGTGAAAGTATTTCATTATAAATTAGTAAACGGAAACTAAAAGTTTATACACACATTTTAGAAGACTCAAGTAATGGATTACACTTTAAATAGCGGTATGTGTATAAATTGGATGGATGATTAGACATATTGACGATTTTTTTAACACCGCCAAATTATACAATAAAAATAGTAATTCAGTTGTACTCCTAATAATTTTACGGTGTAGGGAGAGCCTTTTTTGCTTCAGTTGTATTAATTTTCCTTATTTGAACTGTAATTTTTTCCGCCCTAAAATAGCAAATATTTGGACATGTTTATTGATAAACCCAAAATCTAGATTTTTAAGAGTTTATGGTGTGTATTATAAATTAGATAACTATAAGGATAGAAAGATGTATTATCTACTTCTGACGAATTAAGCTCCAATATGGGGCTCAAGTCTTCATTTAGAATACAAACCTACCTATTTGCGAACGCTACTAATGGCAAGAAAGAAACTTGGATTTGTGAGATTCTGTATTTAATTGAGTTTACTAGAAGGAAATGCTTAAATTCATATGGCTAATGTAAACATGTAAAAACTGACGTCGTAACAAACATTTTTAAGTCTTTGTTTTAATAAGTAACTAGTGAATATATTGTAAACCAGATTCGTAAACGAGCAAATTACTGTGGTCAGTGTATTCTGATAAGACATAATACATGACATTCAATCCACAAAATCAACATAACCACTTGCTTAGGTAGATTAGTAAAGACTGTTTACTCTGTAGATAGCTCACATTCTTCGTTGTAATATTATTATGAGTACATTGTGATGTGTGCTGAGGTACTGATGAGAACGAGAAAATATATCATTTGTTAAAACAAATTAAAGTTTAATTAAGATCTGTCACTATTGTTATTTAGGACACTTCTCAGTCAGTGTTATGGGTATAATTGCGAAGTGTGAAATATAGCTCATCATCTTGTAATAGTACATTTCAATTTTTTACTGTGTATCTCTGAGCGTCTCAGCTAATCTAGAAGCTAGACTATTTAAATTTCTTTGATTTGACACCCAAATATGTCTATATGCCACAATGATGAATCGTTAATCTCATTTTCTTAACTAAACTCGTGCAAAATGAAGTTTCTCTTAGTGTTCATAATAATTAATTTTTGTGCTGAATGGTAAAAATCATTTATTATTTGACGCTAATTGTTTTCACTACTTTTGATAAGCCGGGAAAAACTGTTGACCATCTGCCATTGCATTAAGATCAACCCAAACTCAATTTTTGTATACATGTCTGTCAACTATTCTTGTTAAACTCTAAATCTAAATGCTTTCCCAATCCCAATGCGTAGTTTTGTACCAAGGCCGTGTCTGCAAGGGGCAAATGAGCAATTGCCTTCCCCGAAATCCCAAAAGAGCTATTTTGTCATAAAAATGCAAAAGTATTGGGAATTGTTTCCCTCTACGAGCAAAGACGTATTTAAGGTTTTTTTTACCCAATTTGTCTCAATCTTTTCTGTGCTACGTGCGGTTATTATTTGTACATTTACATATTGGGATTTTGCCATCTCCGAAATCGATTTCCGAGTACGGCCTTGGTTTATTCTGTCAACTGTTATGTTAGATAATTTTTGACCTTATCACTAGAGAAAACAATGGTTTCTCTAGTTTCTCATAAACTAAAACTACGTAATTGCTCTATTCGACAATTGGAATTAGTAAAAAAAAGAGTTTGCCTAACTCTTGCTAGATTAGAAATACAAAGTATTTTTGAACCAAAAGCTGTTGTGAGTTGTGACCACGGTTAAGCAAAAAGTATTGATAAAGATATGCAACAATAATTCAAAACATTATCAGAAGGTTTTTAGTATTTCAGGAAACAAAGGATAATGGTAATGTAGTCGTGAAGTTTGCAAACTACTATATCCAAAATAAGTTTCAGTAATATTAGAATACATTTATAAGAAATTTGTATGAATAGTATAGAAAACTATACAGCACAATGTCGTAATTGTAATTAGTAATCGTATAGAAGATAATTATTCATGCATCAGCGTAATATTTAATAGGCACCTATATTGTCATGCAAATGTAATAATAAAATATGTCAAGCAAAACTTTACAAATAAGTGTTGTATTGTTCTATATGTCGTCCTGAATATTATATATACACATTGCTTGTTTTGTCGTTGAACGTAATGGTTAAGATAAAATTCGAAAAGATTAAACATTTTCAATCCTACTCACTTATCTAATATTTTTTTGTATTCAAAAGGTTAAACGCTGAATTAGAAAGAATAATATTATTTGCGTAATAAAAATATTAAAATAGAATGTGTGATATTTTATTTTATTATTTTTCATACCAGAGACTAGTATTCATTATTATCATTATTCATTACATGTACATATTAAGAGGGAGTATGAGATCGCGACAATATTTATAGCGTGTACACAGTGTACAGTCAACAGTATAAAATGCTCTCGCTACACACTTAGTCGTAAATTGTAAAGAACAATCGAAGTGGAAATGAAATCGCAAGAGACCTTTTTAGATTTATTATTGGAAGTTTAGACTTTAGATATGATATAATGGTATTGAGGACCTTACCAAGCTGCTTTCCAATTCGAAGCCCAAACTATTATCATCCTTAATCAATGATTAATAATCATCCATCATCATTCTTTTGTTTATGACTACTCACAAATTCACAATCACAATTGGACTTTGATAAATAAAAGCGTTTTAAAAACGTGGTAAAAACGACTCTGTATGTAATTCTAAGATACAAAGTATTCCTTCCTGAAATCTGCCAACGTAAAATTAGAACTTTTAGCTGACAACTGACTGAGACCAACAATATCTCGAATAATTTAATATTTTTTATCCTATATAGATATAATATAAATCTTCTGACACACGATTTACACTTACAAGTAGCAGTTTCTCATAAATCAGCGAAAATAACCGTTATTTTTTGCGCAATATGGTAAGTATCACTTTAAATATTATATTGGTACTAAACTAAACAGTATTACTATTCTATTTTATGAAATATGTACTGCATTACAACTAGAGAACACAATTAAACCGAAAGTTTGAGTGGGGCGTGGCGTGGGGTATTCTTGATATTTTCGACCACTTTTATGTTCTGTTGGTTCGTTTTTGAAAACTTGTTTTTGGGATGTCATATGAATCGAAATCGAAATATGGAAATTAACCATAGTATTTTCATACTATTGTTCTCGTATTACGTTTTTGAAGATTTGACAAGCATTGGTGCCCTAGGTATGAACTATAAAGTTGATTGGTGGTATTCTATACTTTTTACATTTTATTCCTATATTATGGGAGTTTGTAATAATCTTATAATGAATTTAATTCGCAGGATTGGCAGGATGATCTTTCGACCAAATCAACAGACCCTTCTGCGTCATTTAGGTCAACTAACGTAAAAGACTTAAATTCACAAGAAATTTCAAGCAGAAGTGATCCACCAAAGTACACATACGGAAGGTAAGGTTTGTTAATTTAATATTGTTTTATAGCTACACAATAATACCTAACATAATCAGGCAGTCTGAAAAGATGGTGAAGCATGTTAATTGTATGATTTTTGTATTTTATTTTATATTTTACATATATATACACAGTATCGTAATGGTAGTTGGTTTGGTAGTTAAAGCTGGGTTGGCTGGCAGTTAAGAAGTGGTGCATTTAGGTCCATACCACAGTCCCTGGCCACATGTCTTGTAGTACATCGTATAAAATTTTGAAATTTGAAACCATTCGATGAAAAACTATGGGCTTTGGGCTGTAGGAGGAAACGCAGAATATATGAGACATGTATGGACCGAAATTCCCACTTATTAACTGCCCACCCCTCCCCCCTAATGAAGATAGATAGGATTAAATCCAAGTATCCTGCACTACATTGCAAAATGCAAACTCTGAACGTGCCCATTTATAAATTACATAGAGTTGTAAATGTTTTTGTTTCTGTATTATGTTGGAATTAATCTGTACATGTTACTTATTTAGGAAATCAAAACTTTTTGAAACAAAATTATCGATTAAGGAGGAAAATTCAGAAAATTATTTTCTCAATCAGCTACATATTAAATTCGAAAATTCACCTTATGCACCACGAAAAATACAACTTGGTAATTTTTACAAAGCTCCTTCGCCGTTCAAGTCTCCAGATAGAAAAGAGCCGACATTTGTTATATTCTCAACTCCAGTCGCAGTGAAAAAAACAAAAGAGAAAAAGCTGGCAGTTTAATTTTTGGGGGTATTTTTGTATAATTAATTTACATTAAGTAATGTAATTAATCTTAGATTGTTGAAGTTAAAATAGTTATTAGTTAAAGGCAAATTTTGTATTCACGCTACTGTGAGCATAATATTCAGTTATTAAGTCATTTAGTATTATTGTGACATGTAACAGGATGTAATGTAGGTATATTGTCGTATAGTTTCGTGTTACATTATAGGCATAATATTGTTATGACGATGAAATATTCTTGACATTTCAGAAGTTACTCCGACATTTACTCTTAACTCTTGTTGTAATATCCTCAATAGTTACAGTTGTATTATGTTAATTGTTGCCTATCATCGTAGTAATTGATAATGCGTTAAATGTAATTTTTTCCCCTGTCACCTGTTCTATGTAATTTTTGAATTCCTGCAAAATAGTTACACTGATATGTTCTCTACTAAACCTGTTTTATAATTTTTTACTAAAACTAAACCATGTCTGTATAGCAATATAGTAGGAAATATGTACCTAAATATTAGTTTTTAGTTGGGAATATCGATTTATTGTACAATTGAGTGCATAGGCTCCGGAACCGGATGGGCAGGGTGGGCACTGCGCACCCTGAAAAATGTCAGGGTGACAATACATTGGCATGCCCACCCATATTTTTAGCAACTTTATATACTAATACGTTGTGGAATACAAATACTGCGTTTTCATCTACTGGGATAAATTGAATTCATTCACATAATATAATAGTTCGTTGAAAATCTCATGAAACTATCCACATATCTACATAAAGATACCATGAAAGTCTATGTAGATTATTAGCATTGCCCTTGCCGTCCACCCACTTCAAAATAGGTTCCGGAGCCACTGATTGAGTGAATTTGTGAATTGATAGTTCGGACAGTGTAATATTAACCACCAATTGAATTTATTTTCTAATAATTTGTTGGTTTAGTTAGTAATTGTTTTTATAGTTAATACCTTAAAATTAATTATGTTTTCTTTATGACTATAATATGACTCAACAAATGTTATATTGAAAGTGTATTAAGGTAACTCATAATGATTCAATTATATTTATAGTGTCCAATTATACAGAGTAACTTAAAGTGTATTGTTTAATAAAAAAAATAATGTGTTTCCTTATTGTTACCTAATGAAAAATACAACATTCCTTCACGAATACATTTGGGGTCATCCGTCGCAATTGGGACACTTTCCTTTTGTTTAATCCCAATTGCACCGAAGACTAGTAAGGTCGGTTGGGACAGGTAGTCGTGTCAAATGGGACATAACAGAAAAATAATTATTAACTATCGGAATCCACAATTTCATGTCCCAAGATTTTTGCAATCCTTGTGCGGTTTATATATTTTAATAAGAGTAACCTGTAATTCCTTAGTTTCTTTCCCCCTGTTTTGCATGTAGGAAAAGTTTGTGCATTTTCATCTTGCGTTAACGTAAAAACGCCCAATAAAAGGTTTTTTGAGCAAGGGAGCAGAAAAAATCTAGCTGTTTCAATATGAGGGACAATTGCCCCGATTCCATTTCAGTACAGCCTTGTTCATAAGGAGTCATACAAGACACCGAATGCTCAACAAACGATTTAGCAGTTCATAGTTCATATGCTTGCTTCTGGCGCTTATCTTATGTATGGATGATGGTTTCAATCGTTTTAATATAAATTGAACAGAAGGAATATTTTTATTCCGTTAACTTAATTTCAGGCTTTATCAGTAGATCCATCCGTGTATTTCATTTTAGTAACCCATGAGAATTTATTCATTGGGTCAAGAAGAGTTTTTTCTTTCACTGATGGAAGTATCGTGTTGTAATTATTTAATGGGACATAACCAGCTAAACATCGCCTACAATTTAAATCCCCTATCGTTCCCATAAGCATGTGAAATAAAGGTCGGTTCCCTCTACCCTTATCTGCTCCAATTGCGATGTCATTGAACAAATTAATAATACGACGCAAAGAATCTGAACATTGACTTTCTGTCCCTACAAAATCGTCAAAATTTTTATGAGGCTTAAACGTGACAAGAGTTTTATCGTTCTTCGGAATTTTATCCTGATACATACTGGCAGTACCAGGAAATATTTTTACAGTGTAGCCTTCTTTGTTTAGCATATCCAAATACCTTTCAGGGTGAAATATGTAATCAATACGGTGGGTTGTAAAAGAAGTATTCATAGATGATTGTTTATGATCCGGATAAGCAACATTAGAACCCCGCTTCATGTATTCGTCCATCACTGTTTGTTTCGGAAGAGGAATTGTCAAGTAATCCTCAAAACTTGATAATCCTTCAAAGTTATGTCCTTCCATCTGAGATTCTGTTTCGGTTGGAGTCATTTCTTCCGTTTGGAGCCTTTCCAACATTGACACAGCAAGAGATTTTGCTCGTAAGACTGTTCCCGTTCGGAGGACTTCAAAAATCAAATATCGTCAACATTATTAGCCTCAAAATCACATATTCAATGAGTAGTTATGCATAAAAATTTAAAATGGAATGATATGACATAATTTATGATGTGCGTACTTTTTGCACCACCAAATCGTTCCGTGAGTTTGTTAAGCGCTCTGAGATTTAATACATGATCAGGTTGATACATTTGTGCGTTAAAAATTTCGTGACTTGTAATGTGGTCTCGTACTTCCATCTCTTTGAACCAATCTTTCAACACAAAAAGCAATGCGTAGTCTTTATCTTTATCTTTTTTCTCTTTTTTCTCCTCCAATTGTTTTAAGTAAACTTTGTTCACTGCTTCAGCAAAATCCGATTGATACTTTTCCGTAACGTCATCCAAATTAAATAAGATCTTCATAGCCACTCCAATAATAGCTAGTACCCAAATTTCCATCATGGGAATCCACAGATTCGCTAATGCATGAAAATCGTTCATGTTATCTTTCACTGAGAACATTCTATTCATTTGAAGGATAAAGCACTCCAATTCTTCTGTTCACATAAGGAGAAAATTTATCAATATTTTATAATAAATCATTGTATTAAATAATTGTAGCAATAAATTACGAAATCTTACTAGGTAAACGCATTTCATCAATAAACTTGGGCAGAATTTCTTCAAATTTCGGATATCTAAATTGTTTTAGGCCAACGTACTGAATAAAATCTTTTATATCATTCGAGCATAGTGTAGCGTTATCAAATCGATATAAAGTTGTTATGAAATGGCTGCTGCCTCCATCGATATGCTTGAATTCCTCCTCTTTTAATAACAGTTTCAAGCTTTGTACATACAACGTGCCATCACGAAGCATTCTGTTTCAAATTAAATCAATAACAATATTTTATAATATTATCGACCAAGAGTTTATTAATGATATAATGTATTCATATGTATTAACAAGAATTAAAATGTACCTCATTAGATCGCTGAAAACCACTTTACAACCTAGCTGTCGTAGGGCAACAAATAGCAAAATAAAAATTCCTTTTAAAGTGAATCGTTCTACTTTAAGTAATCCGGTCGCTCTGCCAAAACCTGGAGGTTTTATTTTATTAACCGCATCTGCATCGAATTCAATAGGAGTTTGCCCTAGTGCCATTAGTATGGCACGAGTTTTTTTCGTTGCATTTGTAAGCGAATGTGTGATTTTTTTATTGTGTTCATCGATTTCTCGACATTCTTTATCCTTTTGACTCGTTCCAGCAGTCATCTCTTCATTTGCTAACCCATCTGCACGCAGACGATATTCGGCTTCTACTGCTTTTCTCTTTAACCACATCAGAAAAATACTGTTACCATGCATAAGCAAAATAAAAATAAAATTATGGAATTATGATTTTAAAATACCTTTGCCATTGATTTCTTCTTTTTACTTTGAGATACTGAAGTAAATTCTTCTGTTGTTTCAACCACTTTATCTGTATCATCTCTTTCCATCCCACGTTTTTTGGTGCGAGGTTTATCTTTGTAACCATGCAGTGCGATGAGATTCCTAACACAAATTGTTTTGTATTATTTCGCTGCCTAATCAAGTTAAAAATATCTATAAAAAGTTGTATGATACACATGAATTATATTGAAGAATTTTACATTTTCGGCTCCCGCAGGGTCACGCGTGGTTCTTTATGTACTGTTTGGGTATTCTTTACGAACAATGCCTCACGCTTAAGTAAATAAAAGGACCAAATTTGAAAAACTTTAGCTTTTAAAGTGGGAGGAAATCCCAGTTCTATTAGACGATCAACCATATTTTTGATAACAATGTTGTGAACTTCCCAACTTGACAAGGTGATTCGCTTCTCTATTTTGAAAAGAATTAATGTAATTTTATTGTTTGATAGATAATGAATAGAAATATTAAATATGAAAACTTTTAAGCCAGAATCACACTCTTACAGAAATCTCATTCTTCTTACGTAATGAAATTGTTAAATATACCTTTGTATCGGATTCTGTTGCGTTGCTTTACATCCTTGAGAACAGAATGTTTAACAGTCATTCCCCCACCAGGTAAAAATGCTTGTTCCTCAACATAATGTCTCATATCCTAAAAACAAATATAATACATACCATTGTTTGTTGGCGTATAAAAATATAATTTAAATAAAAGATGTATTTTATGTTTACGATCAATGATATTCTTATTATTGCTTAAATAATGATAATATAATGTAATTGTGTTTTTATTTGTTAGTGCTGACATACCTGGGACTGAGTTGAACATAAACTGCAATAGTAAAGTCCATCCAAAAGACAAAAGTCGGGGTTTGAGCACACATCACATACCCTCCCCAGTTGAACCACATTATCATCCAAAGATAATGACTCTGGTGGACAATCAACCATTGTTGCAATCGAAAGCTATTGATTACTCCTTGGTCCTTTTAAAATGTGAGTACACTCGTTTTACTTTTTACTTTGTGACAAACAAACGTTTGCCAAATCAAAATTATTCTTTTACTTCCAAAATAATTTCTGAAATACTGTATCCTCAAATCCTCATTACGAATCATTAAACAAAGACACAATTAAACTTTAAATGTCGACTTGCAAAATTCAATAAATTCCAAGCACTTCCTAATTCGTAATTTCTTAGCACGTTTTCCGATTGCACTCAATCTGATGAATGTTGTTTCCTCATTTCTTCTGATATCTGTCTGGGCTCAAAGATTTTGTTTCGCGCTTTCGTTACAATGTAAATAAGATTTTCAACATTAGTTGTGTGCACCACCGCATTCACCAGCATACATGAAAGTTGACCTAGTGCAGAAAACAGTGAAACAAAGCGTTGTTGAGGGATCACGTTTTTGCGATTAAAGTTTTAGGTCTGATTTAAATAATCGATAATGAATAAACCAAAAAATATGCACGCTCAGTGCAGTAAAGCTCTAATGCATACTGACTGAATAATAATATACCTATCGTACCTTTATATTTTTAGATCATGGAAACTTTATTGAACATTGTGTGTATTCATACACATGTAATATAATATTCATTTTATTTATGCTGCTACTCTTTCTACCCGCTTATTATTACATCGATATTTGCTTTGTTCCGATAAAAATAGTAAAAAATACGACAATAAATCATTTCAACCATTTTCCCTTTCATTCGACAGATGACAGATTTTTTTAAATGTCAACTATTGTTTGAGTTTCAAGTAATGCCCTAGAAAGATAAAACAAAATGGAAGTCAAAATAAGCGAATTGCTATATGTTCATAGAATAATTCTATTTAAAACATAACTAATGTTGCCTTGCAATATTTCCACTTCCAGCTTCATCTTTGGTTTGGCACGACACCACTTTAAATAAGGTTTAAGCATTTAAACAAATTGCAAGGTTGTTATGGCAACTGCCAAATCAATCTGATTTGCATTAGGAATTTGTTACGCAAAATTCAAAATTATTAGTGTCGGTGAAGATTGCATGCATAGATAAAATATTTTGTATTGTAGTCTACTGTAATGTAGTTTATAACTAACAGGTATCAATGCGCATTTTTGTATTATACATGATTGTGCTAATCCTCTGATACAAAGGTTTTTGCATACTTGAAACGTAGAGGTGGAACCGACTCCAACCTAATCGATATACAGAAGTTGCTAGATTTTAGACCTTATATCATAAATATTTTAACAAAGGCTGACATTGTCACTAAGAGTCGACCAAATATCTATCTTCAAGTTGTATTATGAATTGACATTGTTGAGGAGGCTTTAACATTTGTATTCATTTTCAATCATCATCATCGTCTTAAAACTTACAGGATGGAGCTAATTTAAAGTTTTAGCAAATATTAATTAGCAATCTAAGATATAGTGGAGTTTGGAGTATAAGAGAAAAGTATATATTTCAATTTCTATTCAGGTTTGGCTTAACTATCAACTATAGCTGTGACTGTGACATGCAAGAGAATCCATTAAAGTTTTACATGACTAGGAAGACTATGACTAACCACAGACCCAAGAAGAAGAAAGTGTGTTATTTCCACCTCTACAGTAGAAGCTCGATATATCGGTTTAGTTGGGGATGAGGGTCGTCCAGGTAAGAAAAAATGCGTTAAATCGAATTACATATAAATTTAAAAATTCGCGCCAATTTAACAAGTTAATCTTGGTCAAAATGTCTCAATTTGCCCATCAAACCTTATTTTTAGTGTCTTTTAGGTAGTCTGTTTTCGAAAAATCCAGACCCAACGGAATTTTGTCCGATATATCAAAATTAAACGCGACTTTGTATCCGATATATGAAAAGTCGGTTATATCGAGCTACGATATATGGAGTTTCTACTGTACTACTAATACTACTACGGATTGATTGAGAAAAACAAATTTTGGTGCAAGATTATTTGTAGGCACATTGGACACGGAATTATAAGGAAGGGTTAAATGCTGCGTGCGTCCGCTCCCTACGAACTCCTGCAACTGACTAAGTTTGGTCAGTCCCTAAAACGAAAATGCAGTAAGACTACTTTGGTATTCTAACTAGCTGCCTTGCCTGGTAAGAATAAGACTGAAGTGAACCCATTAGATTATTGTGAACTAACTAAACAAGTGAGTAGAATTCTACTACGTGACTAAACTCCACCTTACAGACAGAGTAGTCCACCACCATCACCTCTGAGGCAAAGGCAAGTAGGAGAGGATGGATGGTGTAATGTTAAGTTGATCGTGAATGTGTGTTATCAGAATTTGTTGGTGACCTCACATTTTTATTACAATTAGTGTGTTCTTTTTGTTGACTTCCCGATCCCGTCCCGTCTACGTTTACTGACTGTACAATGTACAACTTCACCATCATTTACCTTTAATAACATTATTCTAATTCTAAGGTATAAGTAACGTCGCTCTAGTGTCTAGCAGTGCTGACTCAGTCAGTGCATTTCTCTAAGTGTCAGATTATTGCAAAGTCAACTGTAACTTAACTTTACTATTCTCGCAAAAATGGTTTTAATTTCACTTTACGCAGTCTACTACTAGTACTACTCTTATGTTGTATGTGTAGAAATAATTATATTATAATGACATATATTTTCATTCACTACGCTACGCAACGCACAACAACGTATACGTCTTCTAAATAATGAAGATTTTACTTTACCTACTTACAATTGCAACTTATTTGACCAATAAATGCTAATATTTCAGGTTAATTAAATTCATCGAGTGTGGTGTGCTGTGTGTGTCGACGGTCGAGTATGGATTATGGATAGTCTTAATATGGGACTGTGTATTTGCAGAAAACAGAACATCTTCCTTGTCATCATGTGTGTCAATTGTGTCTGAGTCTGTGCCTTTCAATTTTCAGTACCTATTTCCTAAGAAAAAGTCACTGATAAAATCCGATCCGAATTTACTACTTTAAACAATTTCTCTTCTTCAAATCTGCTGACTGCGACTTCTGACTGACTTCTGCAAGATAAATTGTTTTTTCTAAAAGATATTGGACGATAAATATTCTAATAAGTAATTTTAAGATAAAAATGTATTTTGCTAAAACTTATAATGACGAAGTGAAAAGAATGACACACATAATATACAATGACTTTTACTCACAAGAATCCAGCAGTTTAAAAATGTAGAGTGCGAAGTCAACACAGACAAATGAGATTGAGTCCAGATGAACTGTCAGAATATATAATTATAGTGTAGTAAACCAGCGTAATCGCAAGCAAAACACCATAATGTCATTTTTCAGTGGATTGAAAAAAGTCCTCAACTTCGGGGGAGTTGGACGTGGTGCAGATGGAAACGGTCAAGGAAATCGGTTCAAAAAATTGCCCTTGTGTTTGCGGATGGATGTGGATCCCAATATTCAATGGGACTTTATAGGCGAACTTGGAGATGGAGCATTTGGAAAAGTTTACAAGGTAAAAATTATTTATTACTGGGTTAAAGCTTGTGTGCGATGCAAAGTTCCGGAATGTACTGAGCGAAAATGCAGAGCATACAATTAATACTCCAAGAATCTAATATAAAAATGTTTGAACCCGGAAATTACCTTAGGCCATTTAATTAAATGAATAGAATGGCTTTTATGAAATATAGATACAATGCAAATAATAAAACTTTTTTATGACCTGAATTACTATAGCTGACAATTAAAGAAAGTAACCCATTGATATGCATATCAATACACATAAATTTTAATGCTTCGAACTACTATTATGATTACATAGTAAAGATAGACACCAGGAAATTAGAAGCTACCATTTAGTGTCACTCTAAATATGCCTGGAATTTCTGGTTGTAAATTGCTATAAAATGTTGCCAGGCTGTCAGATCGATATTCCTGTAGTGTGGATATATAACTGTAGGTACTTATTGTACTTCCACTTCCACACCATCCCTACTGTTCTATTGTGTTCTGTCTGTTACAAATAGTAAATGACTTCGGGTCCAGAAATTATTACGAGTGAAATGTCATTTCATAAAAAATTAAAATGTTCATCGTATAATTCTAGGCTAAGCATAAAGAGACGGGAGTTTTTGCTGCTGCTAAAATGTGTCGACTGGAAGGAGATGAAGACTTGGATGACTTTCGTGTGGAAATAGATATTTTAGCTGACTGCAAACATCCAAATGTTGTGTCATTGTATGATGCCTTTTGCAACGACAGTAAACTTTGGGTAATGCATCAAAATTCAAAACTTTGGAATTTATATTGTTTAACAAAAATACACAAAGCTTTAATTTTAACATTTGTCTTTATTATTTGTGTTTATTGATTTATTACAGCTTTTACTTGAGTATTGTGATGGAGGAGCTTTGGACACTATAATGATAGAATTAGAACATCCTCTGACGGAAAGTCAAATAGCTTACGTAGCGGCGCAGTTATGTATTGCCCTCAGTTACCTCCATGATAATAAAGTTATACATAGAGACCTTAAAGCAGGCAATGTCCTCGTAACGACTGGAGGTGGAGTCAAACTGGGTAATTGGAAGGATTATTATAATGTATTCATACTAGTAATGTTATTCAAAAGTTACTGATTCTCTTTTAATATTTTATAGCTGATTTTGGCGTTTCGGCAAAAAACAAGTATACTTTGCAAAAACACGACACATTTATTGGAACTCCGTATTGGATGGCCCCGGAGGTTGTTATGTGTGAAACATTTAAAGACAATCCTTATGATTATAAAGTAAGTGCGACGATTATATGATAAACAATGGATAATTATAATTTTATGTATAATAACAAATAATATAATTGTAATTTGTAAATTGTAAATTTTAGGTAGACTTATGGTCGTTAGGAATAACTTTAATTGAGTGTGCTGAAATGGAACCCCCGCATCATGAACTCAGTCCAATGCGTGTGGTGTTAAAAATTCAACGAGGCGACCCTCCAAAACTTACTAAACCTACTGCGTATACGCCAGATTTTAATTCGTTCTTAGCTAAATGTCTTATCAAAGATCCACAGTGCAGGCCTACTGCTCAAGAGTTGTTGCATGTAAGTTTTCAATGCATTATTATAATTGACTGATCATGTCAGTTATATTTTGCAATTTTATACTGTCAATTATATTTCCTTCCAACATTGCAATATTTTTATGCATATTGACCAGGTTGTATACTGGTCCTCGTTTATATAATTTATTATAAAGAAGCCGAAATTAATTCAAATGTGTTTATTTTTGTGAAGCACCCTTTTATTACAAAAGCAACAGACGCTAAGCCTATTCGCGACTTGGTATTGGAGTTTAAGGCTGAAGTTGTGGAGGAAGTAGTCACAGTTGATGAGGAAGCCGAGGTGATGAATTATTACAGATTACATTTATTAATGTATTTTCAGTTTTTTATGTTTTGGTTACAGTTTGAGTCCTGTCGCATAAGAATAATTGTCATTTTTTGGCAAACTTAGTTGTAACTTTTTTGAATTTGAATTGGTTTTTATTACTTAATTTCAAAGAACAGTCAAATCAGTACGGCAATTATAATTATTGGCATGAGGTACTAGACAATTCAGACCCAAGTACTAATAACTAGTGTTATGCAATACACTTTTAAAAGAACAGGACAGAGGCTTCATAACTACAACCGCACTATTTAAGATTACAGCTATATTAAGGTTTAACTAACGGAAACTTCTTAGCATTTTTATTTAGTAGCACTTGCTATAACTGATAATTAAGATTATCGATGATTCTTTTGAAGCTCTTGTCAGCGGAATAATTTTCATTAAGGAGGAAATCAAGGAGCGGATAGTTGACATTTTGAATCTCTTTTACAGAACGGGGCATTGGATGAGGGTGGTTTAGTACGTAGATTATGGATAAGAGACAGCGAAAGTCAATAAATTTTTTTCCAATTTTTTGAGGTAATATAGGTGTTAGTAGTTATACCGAGACATTTAAAAAAAAATTCTAAGACAACAGAATTTTTGCTCGTTAGTCAGGTGCTCCAGACAGGAGAGGCATAATGAATTATCGAATTTCAGTTCTAGAGAATAGAACGCTCGCTCGTAGTGAACAGACTTTTATCAAGAGTTATTTTAGTTCTGTTTTTCTAAGCCTAGTATAAATATTAATGTAAACTTAACTATTGAATTGAATGCAATGCTAACTTATCAGCAATATTGCAATCGTCACGGAGTTTCGACTTTCGACTGTGAGCTATCTGCATAAAATCGAAATCTATAAAACCTCTTTGATTTTTAAGCAGAGATCTTAAGCAACAGGGCTCGGATGATTTGATACATTATATTAGGATGGGTTATACTTTCCTATTTTGCGTTTGTGTGTGCTGGTGTTGTTTTAGTTGTGGGTGTTTATTTTCATTGCATAATTGTTATTGCATGCTGGCTGTTAAGTTTTTATGATTAAGTGGGATAATGTAAACAAGGTGTCAGATTGAGTTAACAAGGCTTCAAGCGATTTCTTTTGTTTATTATTGTTTTGTTTGATGTGGTGATTTAATGTCTCTAATTTGAGAATCAAGTTTCATATCACTCAAGAACTCGTTGCTGATACAAAATTGGGCAATGTAAAAGATAGGATTAATTACCTATCAGAAACACCCAGTCATTTACTCTTCCGTGTTCTTAATTATCTGTCTATTTATTTTCTGCTTATTTCTTATTTATTAACATTTCTTTCGTAATGGGATTTACGAGCTATTTTTCACATACTATTCTTTGTAGATATCACCATAAGCACTACGTACTTGATGTTTGGTTCTATGCTTCTTCTGTACATTTCACTGATATCTTTTCCTTCAAATTTGCTAAATCTGTGGTTTCCAACCTAACTCTTTTTTTCTATGTCGCTGCTGCCATTGATTGTCGTACTGCCAATCTGTTCTTCAATGATCTACGATTCAAAACTTCGTTCAGGATCGTACAGGATACGTCCACAGCCAAAGTGTGCGGCAGCTGATATGCATGTTTGTGTTGGTTTATACATCAGATATTTCTGACTCTCATAATTAGTCTGTCATGTCTCGCTTAAATTTTGCTCTTTAATGTTTCTGGACACTTGAATTTCCCTTCTGAAGGCTATGATTTTTTACCTTCGTTACAAATGTAGTTGCATAATTTCTTGTGTCTTGAATCTATTCATTTACTGTAATTCTCCAGCCGCCTTGACTAAGAGTTTTCAATTTTTAGTAGAATTCAATTATTTTATTCTTTATTTGGATTGGAAAAATAGATATTGTGTTTGAGTATATATTATTATTTTCTCTTAAATATTTCTTTTAATTTCATTTCAAAAAATCTGATTCTTGAGTAATGTGCAAAAGAATTTTCAAAACAAAATTTCCATCATGTAGGATATTTGCTGACTAACACAATCGAAGTATATCTTGCTGCTAACATTTTTAAAAATGCATACAAGCATTTGTTTGTGTTGCAGTTATTGAAAGTGTATTGCATAGTTGCAACCACGTCACGTTGTAGTTGTAAGTAATTATACAAGGATGCATGAAATTAGTTGCCGATGGAGCATGCAATGTAATAATATTAATTTAGGACTGTTGAATTATGTAACGTATTTCACCTGCTTACTAAATTTGCATAGAAATGTAGTGAACTTGTATAATTTTTGCGTTACAAAAAATGTAGGCTTAAATCGAAGCATGTTTCGTACGTAATGTATACTTTGTTAATGTGCATTTTGATATGCCTTAGGAGCAGCGGTCCTCTCAACATGAGATTGCTACCGACACAAATGAAACTTCAGATACAGGTAATGTTGATGAATATTTTTTGTGACTTAGGAAAAAACCCACTAAAATGAGAATTTACGTAAACTAAACATTTATTGCTTTTGGATTCTAGTTCCTATGACCCCACTAAATCTGGCCACGTTTGCATTGCCCGAGACTCCACCTTTGACAAATTCAAGTGTGGAGAAACGGGGAACAGAAATTCCTGAAGAAATTCAAGCGAAACGTACAAAAAATTCACCATCATTGGCAGAAAAAGAAAAGAAGAGTAAAGAAAAACGCCCTGCCCCACGTCCGCCAACTGAAATTGAGTTGGATAACAGAAATAGTTCAAATGTACCAGCTGTTATCAATAGTAATATACCTGCAGATATCGCAAAGTCATCAAATTCCATCAAACCCCCAACCGAAGATGTGCCCGCAGAATCCGAACATTCCGTTGTACCTCAATCAGAATTAGCAAACAAGAACAGAAATTCACACCCGGGTAGAAAATCTACAGAGGTAGAAAAACCCACCGACCCAGTTGTATCACCACCAAATTTTACCCATAAAACGTCCGTAGATACTTCAGAGAAGGACGACTCAGTTCATTCAAAAACTCCCCAGCAGTCGAAAAATGAATCGAAAAAAGTTGAAACACCAAGTGAGGTTAAAACCCAACATGTTAAGTCCCCGACGAAACAAAACAAATATAAAGGTATTATGGTTGACGGAGATGAATCGTTTACACCTCAACGAGGGAAAACGGAAATGGAAATGGAAATGGATGATAGCGTAGATAACAGAAGTAGTAATTCAAATAAAGTCAATACAGTAGCAATGTCACAGAAAGGTCATTTACCAAACGAAAATCATGCAGAAGGCAATAGTAGTACCCAATTGCCAACTCAAAATGTAGATAATTACAACGTTGTGTCGCTGCCATTGTCTTCTAAGTCGAAACCTCACAGCAATGAAAGTTCAAATAATCATCGTAAATCTCCACCGCAAGCAAAAAATAAAGATGGAGTTACCAATGTTAGTATAGAATCAGGGCAAGCAACAACTGGGGAATCTACATCTCCTCGTAAGGGTTCGTCAAAGAAAAAACCAGAAAAGAAATCGGAAAAACGCTATAATCAATCTGAGACTGTGACTGTAGTTCCTATCTCGTCCTCTGAACCTATAAGTGTAGTCAGTGTTAATAATGAAGAAGTAACCGTCGTAAGAACAGATTCAAAACCCACTGTTGTGACAGTTAGCTCCGCCGTTGAGCACTATCATTTACAAGAAGATGCAAATGTGTCCGTTACACCCCCATCCAGTGATCAGGTATGACTCCTACCAACTAACACATGTTTATCTATTCAAGTTTTTATGTTTTGAATACCTAATTAAAATTAAATGAATAATTGATTCGATTATTACGTAGGTTGTGGTGGTTGCCAATAGTACTAACAAAACATGGCTCAGTTCTAATGATCTTCAAGAGGAAGGGTCGTTCAGAGCTGAAAAATCAACATTTACAACTCCGTCTTCAACACCAAGTACTTTAGATCGGCGAATTACAAAGGGACGCAAGTTAGATGACAGCGAGGTTGTTGTCTTTAGCCCTGCATCTGACCATGTTCCTAGCAGTGACATATATGAACAGAGTAAGCTATCTTTCTGTTTTCTTTTCGTTACAATTTATCGGGTATTGATCAAAACACTAAACTAATATCGATCAAGTAAAACTAATATGATTAATACTGGGTATTTCAGTAATACCAGTATTAATCAGTATATTATACTGCACTGTGTATAAATTAGTTTCCTTGTGGTGTACTGTTTCATAAATCTTAGGTTTTAAATAATTGAATAATTGACATTGTGGATACTTTTGATTCAAATAGATTTGAATATTAGCCATATATCAGTTGTGGCTGTGGGTGAAGACAGTGGTGAAGCTTGGTCGTCAACAAAAAATAATATTAGTGCTGTTTTAGTACAACCACCAGATGATGGTATGTTCACTTTATATACTTATTGCTAATGATTACGAATAAAGTAACATCTAGTGCAAAATAACATTAGAAAATGTTTACAAGTGCCTAATGTTTTAATAATGCATTGTTATAAAATATAAATAAATGAAATTATTTAAATGGTTGTAAATCAGATGAAGCTCCAATATCCATTGTGGTAGAGGGAACGACAATTGAATCAACTGATGTCGACACAGTGCCTGATTTGATGAACAGAAATGCAGAAAATGCAAGGAAAGATGGTCAAGACAACTACCGAAGGTTTAAAACGGATGGAAGTGCTAGACCCACTTCTGATGGCTACTACCTTCAAAATAAATATTGGTCTGCTAAGGTATTCATTGCTAAGATTTGTTTTTAGCTAAGTGACTTTATTTTTGTATATTGATGGACTCAATTATGTATTGCGTATTAGTTTACTGATTTTTTTCTTGTGTGCCTGACTGCCTGCTTAATCCATGTCAAATATAATTATTTTATAGGATGGAGATAAAAACGATGTGAAGAAAAACAACAAAACCAGTGTGTCAACATCGTTGAAAGATATACCGACAAAAATTAAGGACGAAGCTGCAAATTCTAATGCTGCTAGTTTAGACAGAGCTGAACGGCAGAAAAAGAATGCATTCAATGGTCAAGTTGTTCGTCCCAGTTCAGCCAAACCAACACATGCAAGAAATAGGTGCGATATTTAACTTACTTGTTCAATATTAAAATTATTTATTTTACTTGAAGTGTGAGTGTACTAAATTCGTTTTCGAACATGATAGGTCTGACGCAGAGTCAATTTCTACCTCAGTTAGTCAAGACAGTAATAAGGAGAATCATGGATCAACACCATCTCCGTCCAGTTCCACAGTGGCTGGAGACGATGAGGTCGTCCTCCGCCGAAAAATAGATGCAAAAGTAATTCTAAAAGTTATTTCTTTAGTTTTTTGTTACTTGTGATATGATTGTAAAAATATGTACTTTCAGGATCGAGCAAGAATACGAGAAGAAACCAATTTCAAGAAAAAAACTCGTAAACGTACCAGGAAGTTTGAAGTCGATGGAGTAATTGTAACTACGACAACTTCCAAAGTAGTATACGGTGATGACGACGAGTCAGTTACAAATTATCACTTGAACAGGAAGCAAGAGCTACGTGAATTTAAATTGTTGCAGAAACAAGAGCAAAAGCAATGTCAGGACCTCACATTTAAAGCTCATATGGCGTGTGAAGCTCAGGTATATATTTGTTTGGGGTTTTTGGTGCATTAGTTAATGAGTTTTCGAAAAATATCTAGTGTCAATTGGAATTGTTTGCTATTTTCTAAAGGAAAAACGATTTGAGCAAGAAAAAATCAACCTGATTCGCACGTTTGAGACTGATATGGAAAGCAAGGCTAGACTTCAAAAACAGCAAGTTGAAAAGACTGAGCAAACCCAAGAAAATGACCTTCGCCAAATGTCAAAGAAAATTCGCTCTGATCAGGTTCACAACTTTACCACTACATATGAAACAAATACATACTATTATAACATAAAGTACATACGCTTATAGTGTTAACACATTATTGCTAACGGTTTGATTGAAAATATTTTCGTAGGAAAAGGAAATGAGATTGTTCCGAGAAGGTTTAAAACAGGAAGTAAAATTGTTAAAGCAAGAGGTCGATGAATTGCCCAAAGAACAACGCAAAAATGCTTGGAAAACGCGGAAAGACCAACTAGACAGAGATCAGCACGACAGGGTGAATTGACACTAATTATTTTTGCTCTCCCTATAAACAAATAGAATTAATTCTTGACAATATAATACAAATGACTTAATTATTATTAATGCTATTATTGCAGGAAAAACAATTTCTTGAAAAACTAAATGAAAGTCATGATTCGCGAATGAAACGTGAGAATGAAATACACCGAGGTCAAATAGCAGAAATGGAAAGGCATTACTTGAAGCAGCGCCATGATGTAAGTTTTATTATTGATATATTTGGTAAAGTACTTCACACGAAAATCTAAACCACCGTTGTGTAAACAAAATCGATACTTTATTGCAAGTTATTGATAATTGTTTTTACAGAGAATACGTCGTCATAATAAGCAGTTATGGGACATCGAAGAAGGACACATGAAAGAGCGGCATCAACTTAAAAAGCGACATATAAAAGAGAGCTTTAATCTTCAAAGGCACCAGGTGAAAATTAGCTTATTATACTCTTTTAGATACTATGCTTTCCTCTTACCTGCTTCAATTTAATTGCAAAAGGAAATTCAATTCCTAGTTTGTCGAAACTAAAAATATAATTGTTCTGGAATCGTAAATCAGTCAAAGAATAGTAATTTGAGCTGTACACGTAAATATAAAACTGTTTTGTTATTCGTCTTCAGATGCTGATAAGACATGAAAAAGAACTGGAGCATCATCGTAGAGTGAGTGGCCGACGTGAAGAAGAGTTAATGAAGCAACAGGCTGCGGAAAAACGAGCACTTCCTAAGCGAATCCGCAGTGAAATGAAAGTTCGAGAAATGATGTTCAGAGAATCATTGCGTATTCATGCGCCTGGCTCAACTCCTGCTACGGGACCTGAAGACGAGAAGGAGCGACTTAGAAAAGTAAGTTAACATTTAAGTTTTTAATAAACTAGCTACAACATCGTACTTGGATTGATTTCTAACATTCCATGCGCGTCAAAGCTATTAGCATTCACTATATTTCATTTCATTTTGTAACTATGAACTAATGTTTAGTGTGCTATTACGGTATATTACGATTACGATATACAGGATGTTTTTCACGATAGAAGTTATAGTAAAGCTTGTCTAATCATACAATAGTGACACAGATTTTTAACCATCTATGTATTAATTGAGAAAGCTTGGCGTACATGTCGAACTTAAACATTTATTTGCGTTTCACTATCACTGTTTTATTTGTTTAATATTTCTGTTTATGTTGTATTAGCGATGTAAGATAAATAATTATAATATATGAATGAATACATCACAATAATCATAATTTACTTTTCATTTTAGTTCCAAGAACAGGAAAAGAAAAAGTATAAGGCAGAGCAGCAGCGTTTAGATGATAAGCATAGTAGGCAGTTGGAAGAAACAAGAGGAAACTCTGAAGCTGCAAAACGAGAACTCGAGCAATTGCAAAATGAGAAAAGTAAGTCATGTCTTTTGTAATTTCAGATTAATAATGCGACACATTTTTTGATTATGTTTCTATTATTCGTATAGGAGCATTATTGACTCAACATGAAGACATGAAGATTAAAGAGTTGGACGAAATATGTGCGTTAACTTTGAGAACTTTTAAGTCGGAAATTCCACCAAAGCTTGAAGTAAGTTGCGATATATTTATTCTTTGAATTCAATGCCTGTTAAATATTTGTAAGCAAAGACTAATTACGTGTTTACAATGTTAATTTTGAACAGAAATTGGAAAATGACTTCGTGAACCAAATTATGGAACAAAGACGATTTTACGGCGATATGTCTGCCAGTGAAATCTCCGAATCTGTGTCAATGCAAAGCAACAGCGTGTCGTTCCATTCTGAGAGTTCGACTCCGTTGCCCATGAGCTCGTATTCAAGCCTGGAGTCCGAGACATAATCATAATTTACCATTGGTTATCGATTTAAATAGTTGTCTAAGTTTTACAATTAATTAGGACTTTTTGACAATTTACGATGTAATAATCTATCTGTCTAATAATTATGATGCCTTACTGGTACTGGTGATAATTTAATGATTTATCACCAGAATGTGACTGTATAGAGTTGAAAACGCCCTGACTCAGTCTTCAGTTATAATATTGAGAGAAATACTTAGCTGTTTATTTATTACTGACACATACTTGACGTTTCATTTGTAGAATAAAATTAATCATAATAATAATCATACTACTTAGTAAGTAACGTGCTTTAAGCTATGCTCACTCGCATTGCTGTTATTATCGACTTTGTTGGTTGAACTGTTTACTACAAATGATTGTTGTAAATATAGCGCTATAGTTAGTTGTAAATAATAAATTAATATTATTATCCATAGTAATTATGCAAATGTCGGTTGTTCGTATAATGGAATGTAAGGTTAAATTCTGTAGCCTCTGTTTAGTGTTTCACGATTGTGGCGTGTAGTGTTATTTATTACAAAGCAAAGGATCAATCAATAGTACTGAAGATCATCGTGTCTTATTCCTCACAGACCAAATCGTAATTCTGAAGTGATTTTAAAGTAAGTGCAGATCAAAGTCTATTACATGTCTCATGTCTCCACATCAGTGCCTTTATTTTTCACATTTGCAAAATGTCTGGAATGGATGTGAAAGACGCGAAAAGTGTTATCGTCCGCACTTACTATTATTAAATGTTGTGGTGTAATTGGCTGTGACTGTGAAACTGTTTATTGGAAACGATGTGGGAATAGTAACTTATTTAACTAGGCGAATTGCTTTAGATAAAAGCAACGTAACAAAACTAGATACTAGTAGGAGATTGGTACACACCGCCGTTCATAATATCTTCTCAAGTGCCAAAACCCAAAGCGAGTGTAACTCAAAATGGGACAACTGTGTTATTGTCGATTGTTAAAAGACTTCCTTTGTTTCAATTCCAATTCACAAATTAGTATTTCTCCTTGTTGTTTTAGTGTGGATGTTAATAGTGTTGTTTTTACGACTAGATGATTAATGTGCAATAAGCAGGCTATTTTTCCATAACTAACAAGTACTATATTATTATGTATGAGTGAAAGCATTTGTTATGCAACAATTTGTAGAACCACTAACATTTTTGATAATGCTTGTCATTAATAGCCTATAAATGAATTAAAATGTAATGTAATTTATGCTCATCAATGATATTCCAATCTCAACGTGGTGTAACTATTTTCTTCTTGCTCACTAAAATATCCAACTATTGTCTATTATCATTATTTGTCGTATCTCATGCACTTTAGACTCCATAATAATATTTAATACTCAGCACCGATCAAAAGAAAATCCGCATACTAATTGTAACTGATATGCATTCTGTCCATGTTGTTATTCAATAACTTTTAGATGTTTAAATTAATTATGCTAATAATAATATGCACACACGCGGACATAATCCGCATAACCATATTATTATAATGATTAAATTCGATACCTATATAATAGAATACTTATTATTAATAATTGCTACTTTATATTGTGTCAAATTATTAGCATTCGCTATTCAAGTCATATTTGTTCCTCATTTCATACACAATCTTACGAAAATACATTTTCCGAAATAGCCGTCACTTTCGTATAGGAAAAACATTATATTCAATCCTTATTGTTTCAAAATGAACACACAAGAAAATAGAAAACGAAGATTTGACGATTTGACTATTTTTTGATGGGTTGCATCCGCTTGACCCCTATAGTACAGGTCCTAGTGAGTAATTTGATGGATCCCAACAATTAGATTTTTGGTTAAAATATTAGTATAGCTACATCTACATCACGAAGAGAACCGATGCATATTATATAAATAGTGGACCTTACTAAATAAATAATAAATAATCTTACCAAATGAATGAACCTTGCCAAATCTAGTTCATAATTCTTTCCATACCGATAATACTCAGAATAATAGACTGTTCCTTTTCATGTACTCAAATAAATGTGTTTCCAGTACACTTTGACTAACTCCAGGAGATAATCCAAATGACCTAGGGAATTCTGAGCCTACTCATCCTAGTTAATACTTGAATCATGATCTACAACATATGTGAGGGTCATAATAACTTCCAACAAGGTCTGACATAAGCTAATATTTTTATCTACTACTGTATCAGGTAGAG
>JAQFYB010001514.1:0-31860 GCA_034694085.1 Pogonognathellus longicornis | reverse complement strand
CATTAGGAACAAGAGATCAGTACTTACTCGGTGTAAGAACAATAATGCTCTATATAAAATCGCGCATGCATACACTGCGTATTTTGTATTTTGTATATGCATTACAGGCACAAGAACACACTGTAGAGTACGAGTAGTATTATTATGAGTGTGAATATTCGTACATCTTTGCCAGAGATGTGTTCCTTGCTCCAAGATATTGCAGGTACTACTATGTACCTATTTTTGTCATTATCGTACTTCTCAGTTTACATACACTATAATGCATATACCCGACACACGTGCGTGTATTTATGTACAATACACATTTACTCAACTCTATACAACTACAACTCTATACATTTGGAAATAAATGTAAATATTTTGATTCTCTATAGTTGGAAAATAGACAATTTTTACGTGTGTTAGGAGAATTTTGCTATTTCTGGCTTACACTCGTGCAAATACTACATGTACAGTAGTGTTATCAAACAATTTTGTGTAGTATTATCATTATCAGAGTTAAAATTAATGTCATTATACTTGAAGCTAATGCTAATGGTGAGTACTAAACACTGTTGCAGCATTCGGATTAGGGTTTCTGTTTTAGTTATTGTATATGTATAATATAGGTAAGTGTAGGTACTACATATTCTTGCTTAAATCTTGGTTTGTATTGTACTATACAGATATATACTACAACAACAAAAGAAATGTTCTTTAAACCGTGTTTACTCTTTGTGACTGCGCCTGTTGTAGAAAATGGGAGTGTTTTGTTGTCTCATTGTACTGTATACGAATTCATAGTGCTAGTACACTGTGGCTACCCGCTACATACACCTTAGGTCGTTACTAGATTGATGCAAAAGACAGTTGTAGTATTATTTCCATTAGCTTTCAGAGAAGATGAGTCTCTGAAGTGAAATAAGATGTAATCTACGTAGCCGAGGTGTATTATTGTATGCGTGCTATATAGAAATCTTGTTGAGACGTATCTGAAAGAGAAAGGAGACGGAAATCCGCCTCGGGTTTTATTTGTCGGATATATAAAGTGAAACGTAAGAGCGTTTAAAATTCAAGATCAAAAGTGCCTGAGTCTTGTTCACGAATTGGTCTTGGTCTTGTTGATTGTTGGTCGAGGAGAAATATTCTAGTACATAGAATAGAAGGCATAGAATAAGAAGACCTGGACCTTAGGCGAGTGTCCGATTACGGTATATATCTGTGTGTAAATTTGTAAATATATACAGAGTGTATATATGTTGTGCTTATTGTGATGTGAAGGAGAGAAATGTTCTTTGGAGCTTGTTAAGGTTGTAAAATGGACGAGCGGAGACGCTGTAAAAACTCACATGCACAATAACCGCAATCCACATTCACCTTCTTCTTATGCTTTTCTCTCGGTGTTCGGAGAGTGGTGTTATTTACGTTTTCTTGCAGTTTTAGTTACACATAACGTGAAAGAAAGATACATGTGGTTGGGCAAAGGCCCCTCATGTCTGACGAAACAAACGACGTCTCATATACTTACTTAGCTGGGTTTACTGCTTAGTTTTAGCTGCTATTACAGTTAGTGTTGTCTATTGCCTTAAATCTCTGTGTGTATTTTTTCCCACGGAATTCTATTGTACTAGTGTTACATGTATATAGGATGGAAGAAGGTAGTATTCATGTTACTTACTACTAAGCACCACAACTTACTAGTACAGCAACTACTTTGTACTACAACATTTGCTCAGTTTTAACTGGTTAAATAAAAGAGAAACTTTGGGGTCTTATGTCTTCCATGATAGGACTGGGTACTCTTTATGGGCTTTGGGGAATAATTTTCTTAACTTACTCTTTTCCTTTTGGCGTGTGTCGAGTTTCTGGTTTTATGGGCTGTGTGCTTCTTCTTCCTTTGCCCTTTTTCATCTTCTCTACTTAACAAATTGTCTATATGTTAAGTACACTTAATATCCTTCGATCCGAAAGGTTAAACACATTCTTATCATACTAGTGACCCGTATAATGAGCAAATTCTATCTCCCTCTTTCTCTCATGATCTTGTTCTTGTACCTTTTTATTGTTTTCATTCTGAAACAAGTGGGCACCACGACTCTAATGTCAGATTGGCCATCTAAGTACAGAAATTGCTCAATTTTTGATATGTTGTAAACCTTATTGAAGAATCTATATGAGTAGATTGCAAGTCCTTATAGTAGACCATACAGTTTCACCTCAGGGAGTGGTCAGCATAAGCAACCGAGGTTCAATGTCGTATTCAGTTTGTAGTGGCCATGAGCGTTTACAGTTAAATCCCCATCCCCAGGAAGGGGTCGTAGAGAAAGGCCATCTGATTAAAGGTGGTCCCCATGCGGGGCAATCTTTCAGCCAAATTAACATACGATTTCTGAAAAAGATGGCATAATATTATCACTTTTGACTGACCTATAATATTTGTAGAGTTTGAATTGTGCAGTTAAAATTAATTTATGGGACACCAAAAATTAAACTATACTTAGGTAGGTAGAAATAAGGTAGAAGTGATATGATGATGCTTTTTTTGTTAATTGTTATTATAATAGGTCATGTATCTGTGTGTAGGTGGTAGATAGATTGAGTAGAGTAGACATAGTATTAGTTTTTAATATGGTTATGCTGGTGTAATAAAACATGCAGAATCAGACTGTTCATTCTGTTATATTGAAATTGTTATATTTTGTTAAAGAGGAAAGCAAATGGTAAGACATGGTCTTCTAACAGAAATCGAAATTAAAGGAGACTATTGTTAAGTTGCGAAAATGTGTGTTCAAAAGAAAGGAAATGAAAGAGGGTGTTGTGAATGTATGAATGATGTGATGTATATGTGACGTTAGCTAAGCTTTGTGTTTTGAATTGGAAAACTGTGATCGTTATTTATGCATTGTGTTCTATTTGATTCCAGGAGTGATTACCCAGTAACACTGGGAGAATGGCATCGAATCCAAGTGTCGAGAACGTCCAGACTCATCTCGATGAGAATAGATAATCAATCACCTCTAATGGCACTGACGCCGGGAGCATTCACTCAGGTTACCAAAATTCTACTTTGTGCTTCACTTGCCCAATCCCATATACTTCTATATTATCTGTAATATTAGTTCTAAACTATGCTTATTAGATTGGTTATTAGTTCACTAGTTCACACTGAGAGAAACAATCGAATTTTCATTTGCATCACACAGAGATATAACACACTTTGCTTTTATCTGGTGTGTTTTATCTCTTTGAGATTATCATTTCCGTACGCTGCTGTTGTGGTATTCAGTCACTAGTCAAATCCTCGAATTGTTTGTAGTATGTTGTAATTGTGTATACATATATAATTCTATTCGAACTGGTTTTATCTGTGAATACCTCTAGGTGTAAGCTGCTTGCTAGTTTCCTGTATTAATACGTCAACAAAACTTACATGTATAAACTCTATAAACATTCTACATACAAACAGCATTACATTTGCTGGCTGGAGCGTAGCAGCAGGAGTCTGACATTGATCTCTGAGAGTACACAGAAAGATTAGCTGTTGTAATCTAAAGTAAAGTACATTGATGTTGATATGTGCCATACAGAAGAGTCGTTGTTCGTTGCTTTGCTTGCTGGCGAATTATTTCACGCTGTTTTAGTTGCTTACTTAGCTTTCGTGTATGATTTTGTCAAACTCAGCTGAATCTTTAATTTTCACGGGGAGATAGAGAGTCTCGAATGTATATACAATATACACAGAGACAATAGATTGAGGTTTGTAGAATACTATTTCCTCATTTGTCTATATATGTATTCTTTGAAGCAATCAAGCAATGTATACTGAATGTACTATTACTTATGTACACCTAAGTACTAGAGACGTCAAAACCGAAACCGAACGGCTTTTTCGGTTTTGGTTCTTTATTTTTTATGTAAATTCGGTTTCGCTTCGGTTTCTACTGATTCGGTTTCGTTTCGTTTCCAAAAATTAGGGCTGATTCGTCTACAAACCCTTTGTATAGCTATTGGAACTGCCCAACTGCCTCTATTTATAGTACAAGTGAGACTTTGTTTTTGTAAACGAGTCGTAAATAATTAATAACTACTTCACCACAATGTAATGTTGGCGTAAATAATTACCTAATAATATTAATAGTAAGGAAAAAGTGAGCTAAAATTGAAATTTTTTATATCGTTTCTTTTTCCGGTTTCGATTTCAGTTCAAAATTTTAATATGATTTCGGTTTCGGTTCGGTTTCAAATGTTTTATATGATTCGGTTTCGGTTTGGTTGCAAAATACAGAGGATTTCGCCGTCTCTACTAAGTACCTATAATATACCTAGGTATGTGTCTATATAATAGTATTATATTATGGTGACTGAGTAAATTTTGTGTGTATAGAAAAGCTTTGACTTGTGCCGGTTGTGTGGGTGGGCGGAAGGGAAGCCGAAGGAAATGCAACGCTAACCAAATGATGAAAGTAGTGACTGAAGCTTAATTGTGCTTACACGAGTTTTCTCTTTGTCTAGTTGACGTTTCCCGCAATAGAAGCTTTGGTTTAATATTATTATCATCCAATTCCTCACTCACTTATTCTCTTTCACATAGTTCTTCCTCCCTCCTCTTCAGCTTCTTCCACAATCATATTGAACATCATTATCTTTATGGGTTCTGGAAATAATTTTCTGCTCACTATCACCTCACATCACTCAGCCAAGGCAGCTGCAGTATACGTCGTGGTTCCAGTATTTACACCAACTATCTGTAGGCATTATAGGAAAGAGCGAAGAAGCGTGTACTATCTGTATAGTATTACATTCTAGAATCCTAGAATTCTAGTAGTGTATGGCTCTGTATACCACTATGAGCTTCATTTTCTCATAATGGATTCCCTTACAAACATTTACTCGCTCACTTTAATTATCTTTGTTTGTATTGTCTTGAACTGGGTAAGCGGACATACAGTAGAGAACAAAACGTACGCTTCGTTGAAATTCATTTGAATAAATCTACAACGTCAGATTTATAGGGAAGCGAAAGAGAAAGTGAGTTTGGGTTAATGGGCTTCATTACCTCTAATTTCGTATAGCTCCGTGGAATTGCTCTGCAGAAGTTTCCAGCAATTGTGATCATTAGGAAATGATTTGAAATTATTTGTTTCATGTGGAAGTAAATGCAATTTAAAGGAAAAAGTGAAAATGTTGTGTAAATACCTAGTAAATACGTAGTAGATTAAGGGAAATGTAGGTCAAAAAGGTGTTGATCATTAGTTTTTGGGTGTGCCTCAATGTTTAGTGTGTAGTTATAGTCAAATGCTTTCTCCGGGCATTTGTAAATCAAAGTGTTGCTTTGCAATTGCAAACCAAACCTCAAGATTTTATCGTTGCCTCAATTAATTTTACTTTACCTACACGTTTTTATCAGTCACTCTGTCTACATTGGATTACAAGTTAAAAGGTTGTGCAATTAACTAATTACTTACAAGGAAGGAGAGCAAGAGCTCTATAAATATTATTTTTAATTAATGAAACTATTTACAGATATATACACATTTGTTAATTGCATATGCTTAACCTCATACGTCATAGTCATACCTACATGATTCTGACGCATGTACAATTTGTTAGTAATACTTAGATTATAATTTGATGTTTTAATTTTTCCTGAGTCTAACCTGTTCTATACTATGTATGTGGGAGTATACATATTAAGAATAATTACATGAATTTACTTGGAGAATATAATATGTATATTATGGGTAAAAGATTATAGTTGCGTTTGTTGAGTTAAGAAGCTTATAGTAAAATGGTAAACCAAAATTATTTAATTCTGGAAGAAATTATATCAGGTACAGCCGAGTAAAGTGTTTTACTTAGAACCAACTACAATTTGGTTATAAACGCTGTATTATACATTTGTAGACTTTATAGACTCCTTGTTGTCTGCAATAAAACGTGAGCCGCCAGTCAGACTAGTATTTCACATGAGAATTCCCAATTATTTCATGTTACTTTGCTTTCCCTTTTCTTCCTATATACCTTTTGCATAATACCTAGATACTTAGATATTAGATACATATTCAGTTCGACACAATTGCTTGTATACTTAAAACTAATGATTTTTACTTACAGCAATAATATTCGTATGGTAAATTAATATGCTTAGCAAAATACACTAGCATTTGTAGTTGACATGCAAAATGTTATAATTCTGCCTCATGTAGTCAACGTTTTAATTATATCACACCGCATTAAGTGTTGATAAGAAGCTTACCGACCTGTCTTAGCTATATTTAATAATACTGTCGAATAGCACAGTACAAAATTCCCCTTTAGGTATAAACACTATAGACCTACCTACTCACTTTTATCCTAGGATATACTTAACGACAGCTTTCGTATATACCTTTCATGTTATGTGGTGTATAAAGTATGTGGGACGATGAAATGATGTTTGTTTGTTTGGATCTCACAGCTGTCATTGCCTCACAATCTGTTCTTGGGTGGAATTCCCGACCCACTGTGGCTCTCTCCAAAAGTAAAAGTTCATGGAGGATTTTCCGGCTGTATTCAAAAGGTAAGCAAATGGAAACGATGGTAATTTTCTGTAGATATATCTAATGTTATTTTAGCTCTCATCGTTTTAGGTCTGACAAATACTTTTTTGTACATCATACACAAATATACCTACCTTATAATATTATACCTAGGCAGACACCAACATAGGGCAATGTAAACAAACGTAGTGCGCATAGTAAGAATAAATTTTACTCTGATTAAGGTTCAAAGACACGGCTCATGAATAGAAATATAATTAGCATTGTACTTTGGTACTTACAACTTAATTATTTAGGCACTTGGTAAATACTTGCCTAAATTAAGAATATAATATGTATGTATACGTGTAATAAATGTAGCTACAACAATACCATTACATTATAAATGTACTTATGTATGTACACATATATTAAAGCTTAAAAGTTTTGCTTAAATAATTCTATTGAATGTAATGTAGGGAATGACTGAAGGAGTGTATTATGTACAGTAAAAGTTTCATTGCGCTTGTTCTTGTTCTTGTACTACTGATCTGCAAGAAACACGAGTATGAAAAGTAATGTAAGCCAATGGTACAAAGACTCTACGTAAATAAAGACTTTATTATAGGGTAGAATGTTGAGTGTATAGGGAGTAGGGAGTTTTGCATTAATAATACACATGTATCTAGGAGGGAAGAAACTAAGTAGAATTTAATGAGGAGATTTTGATTTTTAATTAGCTTTGTGACATTCCTGTGAGAAAGAGGAGCGTTGATAAGAGTTTGTGTGTTGATGAAAAAGAGAACGATGATGATGATGGTTTTAGATTGTGAGATGGTTTGACGGAAGAAAGAATGTAAATGCTAGCCAGTGCTGTAAAAGATGAGACACAGGGTAGTTAGATTTCTATTAGTCGAGTAGTTACTGTGTAACTAAATGTAAGTATTTCACTAACTACACACACTTACACGGGTGTATAAATAGTAGTAGTAAGAAGATCTCGTTTATTAGAGCTAGGATGATGCAAAGAAGAATGTAGGTGGTGGAAGTATAGTCATGTGCGACATTCTGTGTGTCAGGCAGACAAGATAAGTTTAAGTTGTTATGTGCAGAGATATAAGTTGTTTCCTTTGTAGACTGTCATCTTACTTATCGCTTGAGAAAGACTCTTTTTGCAAAGTTCTATTTACTCTTCTTGCCTTAAGTAAAAGTACTAAGTAAGGCACTTTTCCGCTCTTCTGAGTCCCGAGCTGCGTGTTGTTACTCTAAAGTATAGTGTATCCGTTCAAACTTGAAATACATACATACATTTATACATAGTATCAATGCCGTATTTAGGATTCCATTTCGGGAGGGGCAAAATACCAGCATGATGCACAATAGTTTGTTATCGCGCGTAGCGGGAAAAATTTCGCGCGATTTTTTGCACTGCTTTAATAAAATAGCCTATTTTTCTGATTTTAGAGGGGGCAATTGCCCCCTTTGCCCCTACCTAAATACAGTCTTGCATAGTATCGTTGTTATTTAGATAGTAGTAAGTATATATGTAGATAGATAGACAGGAGATAGGTATGTTGTAGTAGTAATAGAACAACATTGTGTGTCAGTAACAGTTTTTGTTGACTTTTCTCTCGGAAATGTAGAATTTCTGGAGTTAGGTTTAGGTGGTAGGTATACACACAAGTATAAAATATAACTAGCAAATGGAGAAACACTTTATTGTACTCCACTGCACTTGATTAGACTTGACTGGAGTTTATTAGGGGGTTATATCTTCCTGTCGCATCGCACATGGGAAGCTAATGGCTGTAAAATGTGATGTCTTTCCATACTCTGCTAAATTAGACGGGCAACATTGTAATTTCATCGCTTTATGGCATACTAATATAATTAAACAGTATATAGAAAGGGAATTTTCGGTAATTTGATGAACACTTACGACCATGTCCATTGCATTTCAAAATGGGCTAGTTCTCAATGGCTCATATAACTTTAAGCAGTTGTTGCTAAGTTTTAGTAGTTTCAGTGGTACACTAACTGCGTTTTGTGTGAGGGACATAGTATAAACTATAAAACATAGAGAGTGTTAGTGAATGTATGTATGTCAGAGAGAGACAGGGAATGCATGAGAGAGTGAGAGAGGTCTAAAAACATTCTGTTTTTGGTTTGACTTGGTTTGGTGTACTTTGAGTATGATATGTATATAGAAATAGTAACACATGAAGGGATCTACTTTAGTAATAGACTGTTGAAGCTTATGTTTTATTTGAATGTGAACAATAAGTACGTATACTAAAAGTAAGTAAGTAAGTGTATACAAGCAAATCAAAAAGGCTGAGAGATAGAGACAGAGAGGACTTTAATGTAAACTTCCACTGGAGCATAAGTCGACTGAGCAATAAGGGAAGGGAAGGAATGGAAAATTAAAAGCTAAGGAAATTACAGAATAGAAACTACTGAGAAAGCAACTACTGGCAAAGTTTCTTTGGGGAAAACTTGTTTGACTTTCACTGTCTCTGTGTAAGATGGGCCAGTTTTGATATACTTTTCACTACCTATGTACTAGTACTAACAAATAACATGCTACTTTCGGCTTCGTATACACAGCAAACAGTTACTTTTCCTTTCCATCCTCCATGTTTTCCTATAACTTAATAATACTAAGCGCGTGCAGTTTAGTACACCTCCCATTTCCGCTATAAACTTTAGTCCGGTCCTTATTTTGTTTTTTTTTCCTTGTTTTGTACCACTACAACACAAATTAGCTGTGTATGTGTATGTGAACTACATAAAATACTTTTATACGTAGGTATACAGATACTTAATACATTATAAAATTTACGTCTTCCCCTGAAACCTCAAAAAATTATTTATTTTCAGTTTTTTCTGAAAGAGCAAAAAATAGTGAAAAATGTTGTTTTTGGTTCAAATTAGCTCAGTTTTTTTGTGATTTGTAATTGTTAGCACATTTGTATTTGTACTTCATATTGACAGCTTCCCCCACCCCCGAAATCAAATCCTGGCTACGCCTATGATATATATGTGTAAGTCTTAGTAAAAGTGTATCACTGAATTGATAATTCATGTTATCATGTTGCATTATTTTTTCCCTTTTTATTGCAGTACACGACCAAGCTACCTACTATGTAAACTGAAGTATTGTAAAATTAAATTGAGTAACAAATAATTTATTAGGTATTCATATAAGATTTTCTCATTGCTGCTCATCCAAGTGTATCCGTGTGTACCTTAATACACATAACGGATCATAATACTGCAGCTCAATAATAATCTATGTATCTTTAAAATTTCATTTTATAGCAATATTGTTAGATTAGCAGGTGCTTTGTATATACATAAGTATCATTAAAACCACAAAACTGTATTTTGCAATTTGAAGTATCATTAATTACAGTGGAAATATTCTGTCTATTTCAAAGCAGAACTAACTGCGTATAAAGAAGAATTTGATCTTCCAGATCATTAATATCGAATTTATGATGGTATGATATCTAATTAGTGTAGGTTTAATTTTTTGAATGTCATAATTACTATGTATATTATTTTAGTATTGAATTTCGACTGTTCAAATGACGTATTTTACGTTTTGACATATCTATTACGGTATATTATATAGGCAATTAGACATTTTTGATGTTTTAATGTTTTGTTTTTGACATTGCGACTTTAAAACTAATGATGACAAGAGTTATGAAAGTTGATTTGGTAGATAGAATTTCTTGATTTAATTGCATGACAAATAATATGCATATCAAATTTCATTTTGTACGATTTGAATAGATATACGCAAACCGACGTATGTGCCACCACCAGAACTAAACCTAACTGACTTTCTTCTCCAGTTGAATTGAAACCAAACATACTGTAGCATATTCATTCGTAGCGAAAAGTTAGAATTGAACAAGGAGTATAATGATAACTTAGAAATAATCTGTACTAGGTATTTGTATTTCTTGAGAATTTTCCATGCTCTGTGGAAATCGGAACTTCTGCGGAGCTTTATATAATAGAATGATATGGTCGTAAATATAGTTGTAGTAGCTACGCCTGTTGAAAATGAAGAGAAAAGGAAAGTTCTTATAATATTGGCCCAACAGAAGAAGCAAACAAAAGTTATATAGTAGGGTAGCAGTTCTGATGAAACTATTGCTTATTCAGCAAACTTCGGTAAACAAAACAGAGAGCGTATCAACTTAAGTAAGTTTAATGAGATTACTGTTGGCGAATGACTGAAACAATCTCTTTGTTTGCTGTTGTAGCAGTTTCTTATATTATTTCATCTTCATTTATATCCCAACTGCATATGAAAACAAATAATACAATTCTCTTAGTATTTATATTTACTTACTTCACCCACACAACAACAACAACCAAACTTACCAACCAAACCACACCACGCGTACTCAAACATTCGTTTCTTTATCACTTTTTGTATATTATACAAATGATAACCATACAAATGATACTGCAATTATAGTACAAATAATTTATTTACACAAATCTTCAGATTCTTTCTAAAATGTCAACAACAATAATTTTGCGTCAAATGAGAAAATATGATTTGATACTCAATTTTATAAAATAGGTGTTTGTAGATTTATTTTCCTGTTTCCTCTTAAAGGATTGTAATTACAAATTTTTTACTGCGATCTATAATATTTATGTAATTATTTTTGTGTCAACAGTTGGTTATCAATGAGAAGCCTTTGCGAATTATGGGTTCGGCCATGTCTGGTGTGAATTTGGAGAATTGTGCTCATCCTTGCTTACGCAACCCTTGCGACCACGGTGGGGATTGTATACCTCAGTTGGACACTTTCAAATGCCACTGTCCACTCGGCTACAGAGATCCATACTGTCAAACAAGAATGGACAAGGAAGATGTCATTTCTGCTCCCAGATTCATTGGAGACTCGTATCTCAGGTTCACACATCCCAAAATTATCAAAAGGTAAATACACTCTTTTTATATCTTTAGACTTACATACTTCATACAACTACACACATATACCTTTACAAATATATTATCTGTGTATAGAATGTATACATACGCGAAAATCACAAAAACTTACACAATTTAATCGCTGGATTACACACGCACACATACACATGCACAAACTGAAATGTATATCACGAAAAGAAACGTGTGCAGAGTCCCCTTGGTATTTACCAACTGTGTGATATTACAGAATACTCTGATATTATAAAGTCGACAAGCTTACGTACATTTAGGTAAGGTAGGTATATTTTATGCTATGTGTATGTGATATGTATATGAGTAAGTGTGCAGGGCAGGAGTATTATCATGAGGATTTCTTCAAGGATTTTAATAAAGGCACACGCAAGCTGAACCCCACACTAAGGATAAAGTTTGAGTCACCTAGTGATATTTAATATCTTTATACAGTTCAGGGGGTATTTTATTGCTCTGCAGTATAAAAGTTGTACTTAGGTAGCTACAATCTACCCTATGCATATCACTGTGTGTATTTGCGTGTGTTGTATATTACTATGGGTATTCAGTATTAGACATTAGGTATAAGTAATATTATAACTCTTCTTGATTAATAAAAGCTCACGGTGAACGTAATAATAATATGACGGTGACAAAAGAGAATATTAGTAGCATCTTCTAATGGGACATAAAACATAATGTATGCAAAAGGATGAAAGGAACACTTTGGATATTACATCTTCTTCGTGTGCAGATTCTTATATGTATGAATATTTCTCTTAAGTTCTGACTCTGACAATTAAAGTTTCTCTTTAATAGTAGCCTGCCCTTCCTCCTGTTTTCCTCTCAAGTGTCTTTATATTTTATACTCATAGGAATCTGTTTAATGTCTTTGTTTGCTTTCTCTCTTTCTCTTATTACCACCACCACATGTCAGACTGTCTGTTTTAAAGGTGACCATGTGAATGAATGCATTAAGATTAGACATACATAATAATATTATACACACAGTGACGTATCCAGGATTTCATGTAGGCAAAGTCACAATGTTTTTTTAAATGAAAATTAGCGAGTGTATCACAAAAAATTCGCTAAATTAGGTCAAAATCAGCTTAAAAATATTAAATTCGCCCGTAGCAGGAAAAATTCAGCTAAATTAGGCCAAAATGAGTCGAAGAAGTATTCAATTCCCCCGTAGTGCAACAAATTGAGTTTTAGGCCAAAATCGACCTAAAAAGTATTAAATTCGCCCGTATCACAATTTTTTGTAATTTTTTGCGTTTTATGGTAAAATAATCTCTTTTTGTTGGATTCCGGGGAGGGGGCACCTACCATGGTTCCCTGCTGGTAGATACAGCCTTGTGTCCATACCTAAGCATGTCACGCACCTTAACACAGTAAAACCGCCTTTGTATAAATAATCTACAGTCGTTTTAAGAATTACGATGAGGATGATGATGATAGTAATATTATTACGACAGCGTATCGTATCGTAATGATCGTTATTGCTGACTATGTATGCTGCGACTGACTTATTAGGGGAACAGTATTTTTAGTTTAGGTATAGATACACTCTTTTTATTTTATAGTTTGTATACGACTTGTAATGAAATGTTTGTCGTTTTGCCCCCTGTTGTCCATGCATTATTGAATCGGTAATAAAATGGCATAATACAATCAGTGTAACTAGTACTGTGTATTTATTTGTGTGTTGTATCATGTGTCTCTTTATTTGCAGAGTCTCAGGTTGGAGACTCAACTTAAGTTTTCGTCTGAGAACAAGTTTGTCGCGAGGGCTGATTTTATGGGCTGGTCGTAAATGGATGACATCGGCAAGTGATTTCATCTCAGTTGGCCTACGAAACGGCTTCGTCACTGTAAGCTTCTCTCTCGGCTCCGGCCAAACCACCATTGCCTACAATCTCACCTCCGTTCATGATGGCCAATGGCATCGTGTTCATCTCATTCGGTACGTTCTATCCTTTTCTCTCTCTAAATACTCCACTCCTATACACACCTACACCAATACATGTCTTTTCTTAACCTTATTCTCACACACTTTCTTAAATAGTCTCTGGCCCTGTCCCTAGCCCTTTCTCTTGTATTGTATGTCGGTTTTACTATATTACTATTACTCCTACACACAATGGCGTAACTATAAATTGGAGGTGTCTGTGCAAGGACCGTTTTTGGTTCAAAATCAATGGAATGCATCGAATTTGCAATTAAAAATGTGATTTTTTTATATTTTTTTAAAACTTTAATGGCAAAATAATGTCTTTGTATTAAATATTCCAATGAAAGGGCCCTTTAAACAATGGGGACCCTATGAGCCATACAAGTTGCATAGGTGCCATTGGTTTTTACGCCACTGTCACACAGCTACATACTACTACTATGTAATATACCACACTTTGTGTAGATATTGCTGTTGTACTTTCATGCACATATAATACAGTTGTAGTACAGTTAGTAGTGTAGTAGTTTTAGAGTTTAAGTTATAATGAGACAAATCAGGGATAGAAGAGGAAGAATATTATAGGGACAGGAGGACTGCAGGAGACACTCAGCTCAACCTGAGCACACTAACGAGTTCTCAATAAAATATTATTAGTGTCATTAGCGTTGCTTTGCAGTTGCAGCATGCCTTAGTTTCACGGATGCTACTTGTCTCCCTGTCTCTGGCTGTGTGACTTGACTCTGCAGTGTTCTCCCTTATATTATAGTCCATTATGTTATAGTCTTGGAGAAACTATTGTATTTATCTGGCACACAACACCTTGTTTTTGTAGTAATTCCTGCAATATAAGGTTCATTGAGCCAGACAGGGTTGGGGTTGTATGGTTGTAGTACACAAGATAAAGGTATGTATGTATTTTAGTAAGTTTGGAGTATAGTATGAATGTGACGTGTGTGTGTATTGCATTAGTGCTTGTAGTAAATATGTCTGAACTGCTTTTACTGATGATAAGCAATGATTATACAACATAACATTTCTGTAGATGTTCACGTGTGTGTGACTGTGTGACTACGACCATCATAGAAGTGTACTAGGTGTACTATAAGTACTTGCCAGAGTCAAGTCAGATACGAACGAACAGCATGGATCTTTTTGTTAATACAAAAGTTGGTTTTCGTAGAATGTGTAGTTGGACTAACTATTAGTATGTGTTGTGTGTGTGTCTTTGTGAGTTTGCATTGTCATAGTCATGTCAGCCATTTTGTTTCGGTTGAGATGATCGGATGCTCCAATTTGTATTGCGGTTACATACGCTACATTTGTATATAACGATGTGATTTTTGAATTCTATGTTTGTATTGTGTGAATGTATGTACAGAAACGAGCAGGAGGCGAGTCTCTCTGTAGACAATGGACCACCTGTGACTGGAGTCGCTCCAGGAAAACTTCGCCAGCTAAATATCAATGACGGCCTTTACATTGGTAAGTCACGTTTCCATAAAAGTGTCTATATGGACTTACATGAGAGTCATTAGCGTAAAATTCTGTTTGTGCAAACTGACAAGAGAGATATGGATTGAATATGTGATATGACGACATTAGCGACGAATGTTATGCATCAATGTACAGATATGTTTGTGAATGGAATGGGAAAGTGCAATGTGATTCATATTGAATGTGTGGAGTATTGGAATTGATGAGATTTTCCTGTTTTTTTGAATTAAAGGTGGATTAGAAGATCCAAGACATCAAAGTATGAACAAGTATACCGAAGGTCTTGTAGGCTGCCTCACAGATCTTATTTTGGGATCGGATTTTCGAGTCTCACTTTTAAAAGAAGCGTCCGAAGGTAGAAACGTTGATTACTGTGACTGAACAAAACACAAACTTAAAATACTACTACTACATACATACAGAAAACTAAATTGTACTTATAAACTACAATACTACATACTACTACTACATTAATAAGGTAAAAAAATTCATTCAAGCAAACCAGCCCACGTAAATATTTGACTATTCCAAAAAATAATCAAATCAACAAAACGTAATATCGCCTCTGTCATAGGCAAATCAATGAAAACACTACGGTACATAAAACATAACAGATCAAAGCAACTAATTTTCAAAATAATTGTCCCTTCATCACTTTATTGAATACTACATAATACTACTACTGCAAAAAGTGTATGTACTTCTACTACATATATTATACTCTTTTGCTGGGAATGCGATAAAAGTTTAAGCTACTAAAAATGTATATTATCTAAAAAAAAGTACTAAATCAATGTGGTAGTATGTAATAAGTAGGAAGTACTAAAAACTAACCGTTTATAAGCAACTAAATACATACTACTGAAGAATTACTATTACTATATTATACTTAATGTAAAATGTAATTATAAAATATGTGAAACATAAAATAATTAGCTGTGTTTTGTTCTACACTAGACTGGAAGTACAGGATACACATATTAATAACAGACTCTTTATATGATTACTCACTGCTGCTGCTGCACTAGAAACTCTACGAGCTATATATAAATATATATTATATTGCACCTAAAAATGGTTTTGGTATTTAAAATTACATTGTAAATCCTAGTCAAAATATAAGAAATAGTAACTAGGTAGGTATGTACGTGTTAGTTAAATCTTAAGGAATTACAGATACAAGACACTTCAAAAATATCTTATCAACAAACACAAAAATGCAACACTACATATGAGTTCACAACAATACAATTACGATAAATACTACAAGCAGACACAATACGGTACATATTAAATAAAAATAAATAATAGTCTAAGTATAAAATATTGGCAAAAACAACTAAGGGAACTATGTAAGCGTTTTGACCACGCTCATATTCAGTCAGACAGATATTCTATTAACAATAACACAAAGATTCATATAAAAAGCGACTAATTGCAATTAACGTACATAATACATAAAATAATTAAGGAAATCGATATTCATACTAGGTGTGTATTACATAGGTACGTGAATGTCTAAGTATGTGTCATAGTACTAAATAATTTATTGGCACTTCTTTCTATACATGTGTGTGTGTTATATTGTACATTAAAAATATGAATGAGTCTAGCAAAATTTTAGCAAGTGTAGAAAAGTAATCTCTTACATAAATCTGTATGTGTGTATATGATTGTATAGAATAAATATATTGTGGGTGTATGTATGTGTATGTAAATGAGGATTAATTGTACTAAATGTTAGTTGTATTTGTTGTCCAGTGCTAGAGAATAAGTAAAAAGCATGTGTGTGAATAATATAATTAACTTAAGATTTGTATGTGTGTGTTAATGTGCGTTGCCTTCAATGCTTCTTCCTGGTCAGTCTGATGGAAAGTTGTCGTAAGTTAAATACGTAAGGTCTGAACGTTTTAAAGATGAATGTTAAGGGCGTGAAATTCAAAGGGGGAAATGAACGGGGGAACTGGAAAAGTGCAAATTTTTGAAGGGTGAAGGTGAATGGGGCTTGCTATATAAAATACAGCTCATCACATCACAATTGTTTTTTTCTTATTCTTTCTGCGTCAGTGTGTGCAATGAATCTTTTGGTTTCGTCTCGTGTATTTGTGAACTGAACGTACTGTATACTTAACTTATGTAAAATCACTATCATTAACTACTTAATAATAATACTTATATAATAGCCCACCGAAAATGTCACAAATTGTACAGATAGGGAAGTTCAAATTTTGTGTGGGTTTATGTGTGTATTAGGTAGGATATTAGTGTAGGATATTATATATTGTACTTGAATTATTATACAATACACCACCCTTACTCACTTCATTATTGAATTAAGTACTACTACATAAGTATGTACTAAATATATACCTCTATATACCATACACGTAAATGTGCCTCTCATCTCAACGTTGAGTTACACACTAATGCTAATATTTAGCTTGGTAGGTAACTTAACACCAAAACCTTTACCTCTTACTGCCATATTCCTAATGGAGGGTATAACATACCCGAGGTTACGAGTAAGACATGTTGTACACCCGAGAGTAAGTTGAAAGTATACTCGAGGGTAGGGGTAACGCCGCCAAATTCAAACAATACATTAGAAGAGCCTGTCGAAATATTCCGAGGCTACCCTGCTGTCGAGGTGGGTAAGGCTCGTTACTCTCCGTTCGTTATACTGTTTTCTTACTCTTACTCTTACCCTCTTTTGGGAATACTGCCCTTAAAAACCTAAGTATAAATATTGTAGGTAATAGATAGTACATGTATGTAAAATGCGTAAAAAGTGAATACCTAAACATAATGGGATTCTTAATGTAAATTGAGTGTGGTAGTGAATATGAAATGAGTAAATTATAATGATACGTTATAATGTGTGTAAAATTAAGTTATGATTTGAAGGAAGTGTCATTATTGCTATTTGGTTGTAAATATGTAGAGTGATGTTTATAAAGAAATGTGTTATTGTGTAAAAAGAGGACTTATGGTTAACATGTAAAGTATATATACATATATTTACGAGGTATAATTGTATTTACAATTATTAGAGTGTATTATTCTTCATATTATGTCTGTACAATACTTTCGTTCATTCTTGGACATTCTCTAGGCCTAAAAAACTGACTTGAGAGTCTTTGCGGCAGCGGCAATCTAGAGTTAGAAACAGTTCATTGGACATATCTTGTCCGATACTGTTATGCAGAAAAAATATGTGTGTCTATTGTCAATTGTGTAAATATTTCCTTCTGTAATTCAATGGTTGTACATACACTACTTATACAGTAAATATACTTGGAAACAAAACAAGGAAGAATCTTTTAAGCAGTCAAAGTTATTCAATGTACACTGCCATTTTTTAAATCTTTTACAGTGTCTTTTCACATTGTACAAGTTCCAAGTGTCTTTGTCCCATAATGTATTATCAAATTCGTACTATGTACAATGTACAACTGGTCCATATATTATTTTTTTAAGTTTATGTTCAAGATTAGTAGGCAAAACAACAACAATCTTTTAGAGTTCTATAGAATTCATGCGATTTTTTTATTTTTTCAGTGTTTACACATGTTTACACATAGTAAATAATATATGTGAGTAATTGAATGATGCATGCTGTAATTTGTAGGCTAATATGAACAAATGTAAAATGATTTTAAGTTTCATTGAAAGTTAAAACATAATATGGAGGTGATACAGAATTCTTAGTTGACACATGCAATTCAGTCATTGGGGCTACTCAACCATCCACGCAAGCTACAATATGAATCAAGAACGAGGATCATTAATGTAATAATAATTATTGAACATTGTTATAAGACACATATCACTTGTCAGAGAAAAGCAGTATCTAACAAACTAATCTTATGACATAATACTATGATTATGAATTCAATTCAAAGTTCACATTCGATTTCTTACAATTTACTACTTAAAAAAACACACATCACAGTTTTACACACGATGTCTTTGCAATGCAGAAATGCAATAATAATGTAGCCTTAGTCTTTTACTATGTATAAGTATACACACAAAAGTTTAGCAACTATAATTAAGTAGATCTTGTTGATCAATAATTAAAATTAGTTAGTTACATTAAAACTGAATTATCTAAACTCATCTATAAGTGTACACAAATGTTTCACGAATCCCTTTCATAATTTTGACATCCTCAAAATAAGATTAGGAATACTATGTGAAAGAAATATAGATTTTTTAATATGAAATTGCAATTCTAGATTCCCTTCCTTTTCTGTTATGCAAATGCCTTCGTTTTCTATTGTACGTTTCACAATGTTCGTGTGCAATTCTGCAAAATTGCACTTTAATTCATGGATCTTTTCGCTACATGCACATTATGTACTTACTAGCTATAACTTAAGTATATTATGTATATTATGAATGATTTATATTTACTTTTTGAGCTACACTTTAAACAGTGTACACACCACCGTCGTCAACAACTTGTTAATGTAAATATTAGGTAGGTATATAAAAATATCCGTGTTCTGTCTGTGTCATACATCTAGGATACGTTAACGTATTTAAGTTATAAAAAATGTATGTAAAAGTGTGAACAACCTGATGATATTTAGAATTAGATTTTTCACCTTGGTAGTTAGTATGGTGTATGTTGTGTCATTTTGTGTGTCTGTTGTAATCTGTGTCATCGTAGTTTTATTTACTTACATAGTAATACATAATATATATTATTATAATATGATTATGATATGGCCACGTTTGTAGAACTAAATAAATAAAATACTAGAGTAATTAAAATGTATTAAAACATAAGTACATAGTATATCCAGATACAAACACCACCAAAATGTGAATAGCTATAGTAAAAATGCACGAGAAAAATATATAGTCATAAATGTATGTGTTTACACAATAGAAAACACACTATACAGAATAACAATATACCTAGGTGCGTACATACTACAAATATATAAGTAGATTTGAAATAGCCAATTAGATTTGATTTATGAAATTATATTACAACCTGTACTTTGAATTAATTCCTAACAACATACATAGCTAGTTAAAAATGAATTATGTCGGTATGTAGAAGTGTAACTGACATGGAGCATAAATACTAACTACTACTTAAGTAGGTAGATATAAAAATAGATAGGGTTTATTAATTGGAATAAAAAATTACTATGAATTATGAACTTGGCATTTTATTAGACATCACACTACAGCACTGTATGTAATTGTATGTAAAAAGCTGCAATCTACAACAAGAATAATGCTTTAAAAATAATTTTACCATGCCATGCCATGTAATGTACTATTGCTAAAAAGTGTAGCAAGCTCGCAACACAGAAATTTTATAAGTTGAATGATGATGATGATGCGAGAGACAAGTGTGATGTATAAAAATGAGGTTCTACTGTACTAAAGTACTCTTATAAAATAATTCTAAGTTACAATAATTCATCTACGTATGTAATGTACTCACAAAATGTAACGGTAGCTAGGTTTGTAAGTAAATAACTCGTGTAAAATGTTATGGCTTTTAAAAATTGCACAAATTCTTACTAAAAGAACACTTTAAACGCAAATATGATTCAGTTGTAGATTGGTTGCAGTTAATTTATGTATCTCTGTCTGTGTGTGCACAAATTTTACATATATACATATATACAACTCAACTAACTAACTATAAACAACAAGCATTTAGCCTGCAAACCGAAACCAAACACTTAATTTATGTATTGTGTACACCTATAGGCCAGGCGTAAAAAGTATTGACCTTTTAGGCTACAATAATAATACACACACTTAAAATACACATACAATACAACACACCCCGGTTTAAAATGGTAGTTGTACATACATTATATTAAATAATAACGACTACTATCATAACACTAACTAAATTATACGTACTACCATCTCTGGCTATTTAGATAAGAATGTTAAGGTATGCTGAAATTTAATTGTAATGCAAATCTAATGTAAAACACAAGCGATCAATAACTGGAACATTTCTATTGTTGTGATGTGCAATAAATCTTAATTTGATACCTAAATATGCAATGCCTCCAAATTATGTTACTTCATTATTCATTATACCATAATATGTAGCTAACACATTACAATAGTATCATACACTAATCTTGATAGGCAAATTGTTTTTTAGTTTATTTAACGAAATGCGTATGTATGTGTATTAAACCATGCAGAATGATAAAAATAGAATTTGCAAAATTATCTTACAAGTATTGTAGATGTAAGGATGCAAATGCAAGGTATTTTAAAACATGAAAGTATATGGAAATATTACTTAAAAATCTTAACCTGAGTACACTTGGTATATATCTCATTGTAAAATAATAGAAAATACCTTTTTTCATTTAGTAAGACGTAAAGAGAGCATTAAAAGGTATTCCTGTGTAAACTGCTAACTCTTTAAGCTCATTTTCGAATTCCTCCACAAGTTGCAAAACATCGGATGCGTCTGGAAGAACTGCACCATCAGCGATGAAACCAGCTCGGACTCTTCCAGCGTAAGAAAAGAGACACATGCCGATTCCTTCAATTTTAAAAGCAACACAGACGTATTTTTGCGATTATTAATATTCTTCACATTTCAGATTGGACTAAAGTTATTTGCAAAAAAAACATGGAAAAACATAAAGGTGTGCATGTATTTTCTGCTATTTGTGTAATGTGAGAAAATTCTACCTGTTTTTCCTTTGATGGTGTTCCATGCTGTAGCATCGACGAGTTTGTCCCCTTCGAAAAGATGATAATACTCCGCCGGTCCTGGGATATTTGAAAGCAACATGGTAGCTTGACAATTATTCATAAGACTCTTAATTATAATCACTGGACAAAGTCCAGTCAAACGAATTAAATGGAAATTCTTGAGAACATCCGAAGATCCTGCAAGCTCTTTGGCAGATTTATAAGCATATTCTAATCTTTCCCCGAGACTTTCCAGACCTCCCAGGACAATTGGGATGTGAGCGACAGTAAACCGATTTTGAGGGTTAATGTTCGGATATGGCAACAAAGCCACAGTCGTTCCTGCGGTGATCTTGTCTGGAACTTGCAAATTCTTTCTGTACGCGAGATTCCTCAGAGAACCACCAACACAGGAAGTCAGAACTAAAAGAGTTGTAATAAACACATTCTCCATATATACTGCAAAACGAGTTTTATGCTCAAATTTTATTTACCTCGATACACGGCCGTATCCAAAAATTGATTTCGGTGTGGGGGCAAAATTCAAACTTAAGGCACATTGCAAATGGTCAATAACCACCCGTGGCACGAAAAAAAATTAAATTTGGACCAAAATCAACAGAAAATATACTTAAGAAAAATGGGTGATTTTTTGCACTTCATTTTTGCAACATAACCTTTCTTCAGGATTTCGGGATGTTGGAGGAATATGTTCGTTTGCCCCCGTGTATACGGCTGTATCTCGAAACTTATCTTTAGCTGTATAAACTTCCTGAACTAGTAGGTACAATAAATTTTGTTACCGGCGGTTGTGGATGTCCTAGTAGCATTTTTTATTGACTTCAGAGCTTCCACACTGATGGGTCGAGACCAATAAAGTCTTTTAGGACCTGTTAATGTCGGCCCATGAAAACAGTTTGAGTCATCCAGAATCATCGACCGGATGAAGGAGCGAGGACCAAATACCAACATTTTCATGTAAATGAAAAGATGAACGTAAAATGGAATATTTAAAGGCTGTAACGGATCTACTGTCAGACGAACGGGAGCATCCGCTATACAATGCTGAAGACAGTTCGATGCCGAAATACCATCAATTATGGCATGGTTCATTCTTCAATGAAATAAATAACAATTACATTTAATTACAAATCAAATTAAAATTTCACAATTGAAAACCAGGGATAAAAAATGCAAGATCCTCTGGAAAGATGCCCTACCCGGCCTTTATCAGAATCCCCAGGAAAAATTATTCTTCCCCTGTATTTAAAACATGGAGGAAAAAATTCAATTTTAAGTACCTCCAGACAAGAGCGTAGTTTCCTTTGTGATTATCCGGAAGACTTCTTTCCTGACTATTGATTTTGTGTGTATTATTTTTGTAAATGAATTTTGGCACAACGAGCATTTGCCATTGAGGCAAGTCATTGCTTAATGGAGTATCAATCCAACTCTGGATTTCTGTAAAAACTTGTTGTTCTGTCATTTCTGCCTGGGCATCATTGGTAATGAATTTCACATGATCTTCAACACTGAAGTCTGGCACATCTTGCCAGCAAAAAAATCCGCATTTTTGCACTATCTTCTGTCTCAAGCGTTTGTAAACTAATTCGTTGTTGTTATTTTCCGCTTTGCGTTCTAAAATCGATGTCAACATTCTTTTTCTAATTTTTGGCAAATCACAATCTCCTTGAAGAACATACAAACTAACGAAGCAATTATCATGTGCATAAGATTGTACTGCCCACGCTGCATCTGCTCCTGCCATTAAACTCACATTTCCTTTGTATCTCAAGTGCAAACACAAACTGACAATCCCTCTGGCTAAAATTATTAATAAAAGTGCACTGATGATAAATGGAGCAGCAACTACAGCCAGAATGTTACTCAGGATGATTTCTATTATTACACGAATGAAAGAAAACTTTACTAAAAATCTACGTATCCAAAGACGGGTTGGGGCAGAACTCTTCTTTTGGTTGGAGCTGGCCAAGTTTACAATTCCAATAGGTTTTAACAGCTTTTTAGCTTTAGCTGCTGGAGGAGCACTAGTAGTTTCCATATTTTCACAAGTACTGATTATATCTTGAATCACGGGAGAAACTTCAAAAATTGCAGGAGATGCTCTCGTCGATACATTTGGATTGTTATCGGGCAATTCTGTTGCGAGCAAGGATTTTCTGTTGTTTAGATTAGAAATGTCCTTTATTTTTGACGAAGGCATTTTAATTACTTTCTCAAGTATTCAATTTTTTAACTGCATTTCAGCGATTAAGCTCTATATCAAACACTTTGTACAAATCAGAGAGACGAACACACACAAAAGATAAACGAAATCTCAAGTACTAACTAAGTAGTAGAAATACTAAAGTATAAAAATCAAGTTAATTAAGTAGTTACTAAGATTCATCTATAGCCAAGTATGGTACAGTAACTAACAATAATGAGTGTTTTTAATACTAAAAAAGTAATTTTCTTCTGTTTCAATCCATTGTTTGTGTTCAGGAGAGCTAATTCTTTATGAGTGATAAATCGTTCCGGTGTGATGCATTTGGCTAACGCAGTCTTTGGTAATGGCAATCGACCTTTACCTAAATTCTCACTTAATTCTCTACTATAAACCATTGGGAGGTACTAACACAGTCTTTGATGATACTTGCTCTGATGTGCCTCCTTGTACATTATACATACACTTTGACTCACACAAATTATAAGCAACTTCGCTTTCTTAGATATTATTTAACATACACTTGTTACTTGTAGTGTGTATCTCGTAAGCTACATTGACCATGTAAATTATTATTTGTATTGAATAAAAATCATATCAGCTTTACGCACTATGCAATGTACTACTACTTATATTACAGTTTATTCCTACATTATTATACCACTACACTGCATTCGTTAGTCTACAATAATATGATTCATATACAATACAAAATACCTTGGAACTCTATTCCATGTAGGTAAAGGTACTTCATACTTCATTTATTGGTTAAACGAGTGAAACTATAGGTACGGCAAATAAATGTGTAAAAAAGAAACACACGACGAAACAAATGTGATTGAGATTATTACCTACCTATGTGATTGAGATTATTAGCAGCCTATGTGATAGTGATTGATAAGTTTAACAGTGTAAGTGCCTAAATGTACCTAAATACATCCAGATATGAAAAATTATGAACATTAGAAAGTTTTACAAACAAACTAAACATATAAGGTACTTAGGGTAGGTACCTTAAACACTTGAAACAATGATTAAACCGGGGCGGGGATTTAATTGGGATTGTAATAATAAGTGTTAAAAATAAATAATTCTACCTCAGAAAAAATGAAGTACAAGTTGGTAGGTGTATATAGTTATAATTTTATAAAGGATTCCATCTGCGATCCCAGCGCAGAGAGACATTCATTCGGTTGGTGTGCATAAGGAATTGCTAATAATGTCAATGTGAATCTCACAAGAGAATTTCCACGTTGCCCTTTACCCCAATAAAGCTCTGCCGCAAGGTTGTATAATACCCAGAGCACAAATGGTTACAAACACGGCAAACCATAAGAATAAAATGAAGACAAACATTTTGTTTCCTCCTATATCTTCTTGTTCTGCATGCACAGCAGGTGTACTTTACTTTGTACACAGATGCAACTTTATGTGATATTACATATGCAAAATTATACACATACACAAAAATGCTATACTTTTATGCTCACGTCAGAAAATCACATAAACTGAAAGCTGTATATACAGATATGGACAAATGACAGCTTATGACACATGTAAGTCTCGGACGGAGATTATAGAGACACCATGACACTATTTTCTTAAATCGCGTGTATTCTCTACACGATTTTTTCCCATAAACACATCCAATGTTTAAAAATCACTCCAACTTGATGTATGTTATTCCGCTTGCATATAAACAGCTATAAACTATACAATAATTGTACAATAACTATCTATTCTAAATCCACAAATGTTCACACGTAAAAATATACAATGTGATATTATCAATTATATTAATTGTAATTGGTAGCTGTAAAAATTAATGATGGTACTTATTTACTAGACATTCTTGCAATTTACCGAAAAAGTTAGGTATACAACACTTTAACACATGTTATTTGTATTTAGTTCATGTTGATACATTGATCGATACAATATAATACACTTGAGGCGGTCACACACGTACATATGACACATACAGAAGATACACTTTAGACGAGATATACTTTAGATTAAAAAATCCTTGTGTATTCTGAGACTCTGACACTAAAAACTTAAATACGAGAACGGAAACTGTTATCACATTATATTGAACTATTTTTTTCTTGAGATTTCGAGAGTAACAATCCTGATCCGTGATTTTCTCACATGATAATGTTTCACAATTTATAACAAGAATGTAGCAAAACACACAGGTATGGCTGGATGGAATTTGCAAAAGTAATTGACAATTGCAGAAGAGTTAAGAAATATTTTCGCATCTATACCTAAAACAAGAATTCTTAAGGATTGGATTTTAAAGCAGTATCGGTCAAATAAATTCTTGGCTATGGAAAAATGAAGGCAAAGGACGAAAAGGAGAACATGAACTGACGAAAGTATACACAAGAAACAAATTCACTTCAATTACGATACAAATTCACTCGTTTCGGTTGTAGAATTTTCTATGTCACAAACAAATGCATGGAATTTCAACTAAGTACGGTGTTTAGCGGCAGATTTTATTATTATAGTTGTTTTGACTTAAAGAAATTGTTGATGACCTGAGTTAACAAGTTGTAACTTTGGAGTGTGCTCTCAGAGACAGAGTGAAGTCTCATGTAAAATCTCATGCAAGAGAATCTGTGTTGTTATATTTTGAGTTGCTGAATTTTACATGATGCAATTCTGTAGAGTACAATACTACTACATCAATAAAATTGTTTGTAATACAAAGACACCACGATGCCATGTGGAATGCACAAGTTGAGTCATTTAGTGTGATATTCATATTCATATTAAAATGTAATATGGTAGTTATAAAAATGCCATAATTATATGTGCCAAATAAAATACGTGTGTAGGTGTAGGTTAAAGTTAAAAACAAAAAAGAGTTGCAATGCAGTTGCTGAGATTTCATTGTGATGACTATGACTGTTTCCAAGAAGTCATTCATTTCTTGTTTGTATTTAGCTGCACTGGTCAAGAAATACATTTCCACATTTTTTTTAACATAATGAGTTTTGCGTGTATGTACGCTAAGCGAGCTTTTACATGTAAGAGTGTGTAAAATGCTTTGCAGTCTGTGCCAGGTGAGCAGTCAACCGATGCTTTGTATTTCCTTGTAATGGAATTGTGGTACAGAACGACTAATGTCTGTAGTGACGACATGAACATTAAAGGAAACGATCAGATAATAATTAATAATGCTCAAAAGATTATCGTATTAGTGTTTAGTATTTCATAATTACTCAACAATATTAATGATCTTTGCTCCTAAATAAATATCTGCTACTACATAGCTCTTATGGCATACACATAACTTGACCTTTTCCATCATAATCATGAATCATAAAAAATTACCATGATATTGTATTGTACATGTATATATATTACATATGTAATCGGCTTCTTTAATTGAATAAAATAATAATAAAAAATAATAATTTTGTTAAGATTTAAGTATAAATCAGTGATAAATATTATTGCAGTAAGTAAAAATCAAGCTTCCTACCCGGCGAGACATATACCTACCTACCTATACCTATATGTACCTAATTGTGGTTATTATTTTAAGTTATAAGTTCGTTGATGGGAATAAAATTAAATCTGCACATGAAATCTTACACGCAATCTTTTTTAGCCTAACACTTTATGTGTGTATTGTTTTTGATTCTAGTACTATAGACTAGATCAATTTGTGCCACCAATTCCTACAATTAGTAAATTATTACTGTGATGAACACTTTTTGAGGGTGTACCTAAAAAGCTTAAAATATTTAATAGTTATACGTAAGAACTTAATTATAAGTCTATATATTAAAAGTATAAGAACTGCACAGACTTACATTGCATTGACCTATCCAATTGCACGTGCATAACATTTATTAAAAGAAGATCAAGGTAAATTGTAACGGATTTATAATTAAATTTTGTAAAGAGTTAAATGAGCTTATTCTTGATATGTAGGAACCAAAAAGTATAGGAACATGCATGGGAATCATTTTTACATAGGCGATTGAGCATTTGGAAAACGTGTATGTTTTACATGTATGCGGAATATGTGTCAATTAAGAGATTGGTATCATTTTAATTTGCCCAAAATGTAAAAATGATTTATCAACCATTTTTATTTCAACAATTTATAAATGTGTCACACAATAAAGGAAGAGTTCATATTTAAAAATTAGACTAATCTGTATAAAAATTTAAAGATTGTAACAAGTCATAATTTGATAGTTGATAAAGAGGTAAAACATTTGTTGAATTATAATTTACTTTTCCTTTTCAGGTGATTCGTCTGAAGCTTCTAAGCGTAACTTTTGAAAACGACTGGATTTAGCTAAGGTGTATCTAACAGGGTCAGGCTCCACAGGTCTGGATTTGTCAACATGAGCCAATTTCTTTAATGATGCATAGCTTTTATGGAAGCCAGCGTAATCTAAATAAACAAGTAGCCAAAATCATAATAATGTTAGAACAATTTGATTTGCAGATTACAATACACAAATAACGCATGGTATGTATAATTTTATAATATTTTACCAATTAAATCGCTTTTCACATCGTCTGCACTAACAAATGACAAAGAAGCATCACACTGCGGCACACTTTCGTTCTCATTGATCACATATTTTTCTATCACTGGAATGTCTGGTGTGAAAACATATAGTGTTTGGTCGACCCATGTGGCGTCACAAAATTCAGAAGTTTTCTTTATCTTGCTATGAAGTCGACAGTCAATATCTTCAGTATCAAACTCCAGGATAGGGATGTCTGGATACCTACAGATAAACGAAAAATATTTTAAATTCAATATACATTTTAATGAAATTCGATATACAAATCTTAGGTCTGGTCATCATAATATGAAGGTATCTTTACACGTACTTATCAATAATAAAAGCAAGATGACATTTCTTGGATTTAGTGTTTGTCACCCTCATTCTCATCAGTTCAATATCATCATGATTAGCAGTTTCCTTCGTTTTACAAATATCGAACACGTTCCATGAAGCAATACAATTTCCTTTTTCTCGATTCCAGATCTTCAAAATACCGTCCTGAAATAAAAAATCCATTAATACGAGGCATTACACAATCACGGTCACATATGGGCTGAAACATTTCAACTTAAATTATTTGTGTTTATTACACATGATGCAGATACAATCAGTATATCCTGTTTCACAAATGCTATATTTACAACCGCATCTTGATGACCAAGGAGGAAGCTGTGTATTTCGTAAGCATCCGGAAATAAGGAAACGCGAATTTTCTCATCCCGATCACTGGTGTATATGAGGGAATTATCATTTGGTACAATCTAATTTACACAAAAATGGATGAAAATTAACATCATTCGGTTTTGAGCAGATTATACAACTACTGCTGTATCAATAAATATGAATTACCGTGTCCAAAATTAGTGAACAATGTCCTAATATCTTTTTGGGTAAAGATATACCGCCATCGTGAATCCAACTAGCGTAAACATCTCCAGTTTTATCTAAAAGCACAACAATAAATAGCTTAAAGTTAAATTCTGTTACTTCATTCAGAAAAGAGTCGCATAAGAATAAAATATGTATATTCACTATATGTACCTGTAATGATAAGATAAGTCGAAGTATTAGTAAATTGGACTTTTATGATCCTCTTCTCTACTTTCCATGTACAAATAAGTTTCCAATCATTTCCGTCATTTAAAAACGTGAAAACGTTCTTCTCTGAATCTGCGACAGTTGCATACAATGAGCAAGGCGATAAACCGCAGCACACAACAGACATTTTATCCAATTGTGACTTAGTCCTAAATGAAGCAGAAAAATTGTTAAATTGAAACATTATTTATATTTAATATTGTTAATAAATAGAAGCATTATTTAGTTTAGAAGTTTTAGCATACTTGTCTTCCGGTTTTAAAAGGCTGACCAAGTCTATAGAATTTGTAGAACTGGCTCTGTGTATAAAAATATTTACCTAAATTATTAACTGTACTATGTAACTATGATATTATAACTACTGCACTACACTAATAATACAAAGAAAACTTTTTGTAAGTCACACTTAAACAACGATAAATTGATAAGTTTATATCGACAACTGAAATCTCGGGTACAATGTTGGTTAGTTTTGCAAAACTATTTATGCGCATACCTCTCCGGAAAATATGTATGGAGTTTTCGGCGACCGCAAACTATCAGTACTTTTTCCGTAACAGCAAACAAATTCATTACGATCGACATTGTGACTTTTGTAGTTTACTGGTGTATTTTCAGTGTCTCAAAACTACGCAGTTTGTTGTAGAGTAGAGGTAGTAATTAGTGGTAGTACAGTACAACTTATACAAGTTCAGATAATTAGCCTCCAAAAAGTATCTGTCTCCTGTAAACAAGAAAAAATACATCTCGGATTTAAAACAAGTCGTACTAAAGTGAGAAAATAAACGATTTACGGGTAGGATACTCAGGGTACGTGCTCCACCCAGATCAAGGTAAAAACCCGTCATTTGCAAAACTGTCATAATTTCCGGCTTTGTTCCCCACATTTGTTTCCAAAACCTCATTCATAATAATTTAAGCTAAGTTACTGTCTCCTGATAATATTAACATTTGTACCTTGTGTACACAGTACATGTAAGGAATTTAAAAAAATTCATGTTCCATTTTTAAACTGTCCATCAAAGTATTATATCTACACATGAAACTTTTCCGACAACATGCAACTAAATCTTAACTGGACTTTTGTATTGAACGCAAACAAAGTAAACAGAGCATTTCTGGATATTTTGTACTTACAATTTATGAAAATCCAATACAAAAACATGAAACAAACACATTGAGACTGAACTAACTAGGTAACGACTCTTCCTGGAGCGACCGGACTTAAGTATGCCCCTGTGGCGTAATGGATAACGCGCTTGGCTCCTACCACAAGAAATTACTAAACTCTTTCGTGTGGAGTCACTAAGAGATTGCGGGTTCGAGTCCCGCCAGGGGTACTTTTTAATGCTTGATTTTTGCATTTATTTAATTTTACTTGCAACTGCAATATGAATTATTAAAAACCCACCCACCGGAGGAATTTGTAAAGAAACCTGAAACGGATAAGCTGCATAGAAACACACTATACAACATTTTTAGCAACAGCATAGTATATACAAATATTCACTCACATTCAATTCAATCATACAATCAGTAAAAAATCAGGCATGGCATGAACTGCTTTCAATGCCTTCAGCTGGAGCGTAATCAATATTATGGAAATTAAAAATTAAGTGTTAAATCTGTTTAAAAATTGAATTCGTTGTTTACCTGATTTTACATTAATTGTTAATGTGACTAACGTAAGCTGCATGAGACTGGCCGGAGATTGCACGAGACATACACGAGACTCACGAGAGAAGAATAATGTTAAATCTACGGGCAAAAAAATATTTGTGATTTTCTGTAAGTTAAATAAATTATAAAGAATTACTCACCAAACAAAACTCTAGCATAAATTATATTTTGACAATTTGATACCGAATTCGTACAAACTGTGGTTAACTTTTGAAAATAATAATTACAGATTCTAACTCACATTTAATTGTGTGTTTTTGTGTCGATTTTAGAAAGTTGAACCGGCTTTAAGAATCAATTTACTACGCGGGTAATTTGAGTAAACACAGGTGCGACTTGAGAATCCTTGGAACTTGGAAGTTCCAAAATTTGTAAACTCTTCTGGGTATGGGAACTGGAAGATTCGAAAATTGAAGAAATAAACATAACACGGACAACGGGCGGAAGACGAAGTCGGTCTAGTAATCTTTTTTGAATTGGCTGAATTTAAATGGTAAAAGGAAGTGGAAGATAAAAAAGGCAAGAAAGATTGAAAAAAGCTGCATGAGTATAGTAACGTAGTAATGTTGCCTGCAGCCAACTTCATCAAAAAATTCTACGCACGGCAAAGCCAGACTGATTTTTTGTTGACGAAAAATTGGTAAAATAAATGAACAAACTGCAAAATTGTCTTAGAAACA
>JAQFYB010001513.1:0-31861 GCA_034694085.1 Pogonognathellus longicornis | reverse complement strand
GATAGCAATGAGAAATATCAGTAGCCTAAAATAAAAGAGACAAAGTTGTATTTTAAACGGTGAGAAAACAATGATATATCTTACACACTGAGTTATTTACGTTCACCAATTGCCAGCTTTAGAAAGGCCGTGGTTGAATAATATCTGTGTCACTTTCATTAGTTGAGAAAATGCCAATAATATCTAGTGTAAGCCACAATAATCTGGAGGGTGCTTAAGCACCCTTAGTGGCTACGGCCCTGAATGTAAGAAGAACTTACAAGATTTAATTTTTTGTATATAAAACAGCCTTACTGTTAAATGATTAGTGCAAAGTGCAATAGCTTTTTTGAAAAATAGTCCAATTCTTTTCACACAAGTTTTCACATTTTTCTGTGAGGGCAATTTTTTTTCTTCACTCACCCTCTGTAAAGAACTGGCTTGATACCTATACTACTGTGATTAACAGTTTTCATTTTATTTCCTACTATAATTTTAGATTTTGAATTTTGCAACATTCTTAAATAACTACATATAACTATGCCCTGGCCCCTATATTATTTCTTTGACTTTCAAATAAATATTATACGAGTTAAAAGTTTTATTAAAGTTTGAGACTATATTAATATTTTTATTGCACACATCCTAAAGTACATTACAGGATTATTACTGTATTACTTTGCGACATAGTCCATGAAAATGATACCATTATATTTTAGGGCGTTCTGTCACCGGGCAATCCACATTCCATGGGAAATCGCAATTGGCAATTGTAGGGTTGAATAAGAGATCGTCAGGGCAGTGGTGATGGCCCTCAGCAATTCCATTGGTACACGAAAAGAACGATGCACAGTCCTTAGGATCTTCAAAGTTTCCTTCAGGTGCTGGACATGTATAACCAATAGTACGGCACGCGATTTTTCCAGAGTTTTGGAGTACTGATGCCAGATTACCGTAGACTGGTGGAACATTCAAACATTCAGCTGCAAATTCAAAAAAAAATTGTTATTTATATTGCAATTGATTATTCGCACTTAATGCAATTATTAAATTGGTATGTAAATTATTTCTTACTTGTTCCGTTCCCGGCTACGATAGCGATGATTTCAGCTACTGTGCAGTTCTGAAATATTTAAAAATTATTACTTACACAAACATCGTTAAAATAAAGATATGGTTATATAAAAACAGACATCGAAATTGTGTTTTCAATACTAGTAAAAAGGTTGCTGCTAATTTCCTTGAATAACTTAAAGAAAAGTAATGATGTAGTCCTTAACTTAAAATGACTGAAAATTACCTCGATAATGTGATTAAATTGAACACGAACGGCTTCAGTAATCTCACCTCCATTAGCTTCCCAAAATTGGTCGAAACGTTCTTTAATATTTGAATTGAATTCGTCCCAATTCATTGGTTCTCCATTCAACAAAGCAGCTTCAAGATTTGCGGCAGCAGAGTCAAAGGCGACTTCCGCGACCAATTCGGTAATCCTGGCATTTCCTACGTATGGGATAATTGCTGAGACTTTGACATGTCCATTCGTGGCATTTGCAGAGATTGCTCCTCGACCTTTCAAGTTCCAGTCGGGAAGCTCAGGGATAACTTCGCTTACAAGAAGAGTAGCATCAGAAGTGTACACTCCATTTATTTCCACATGAGCCAGATCGAATTCCATTTCAACTTTTACTGCACCAAGTCCCCCAGCTAGGAATGCAAGGTTGTCAGTCAAGGATGACATGCCGGTCAAAGTTGCTGAACTGTGTTTTAATTATTCAAATTGCAATTTATTATTGTAAAGTCGCAATTTGGAAAAATTCTTCAAAGTTTTTAATGTGTAAGAAAGTATTATATGTTTACCAAACTGAGAATCCTCCCAAAAAGTGGGGAATAGCATTTAAATCCACTTCAATATCTGCTGGGAATAGTGGGTCGTCGATTGGAGGAACTATTCCATAGCTTCCAAAGTTAACCGAAGCATCTGTTTCAAAAAAGTGTAAAAATAAAATTTCCAATTCAAATTCATGCAAAATACTTTGTTACAAAATGTTTTACTGTATAGTAATAAAATTGTCATTGTATTCTGTTAAATTATTTTGAAGACTAACCGTTTGCCGGAAGTGCAGAAGCAGAGCCTAAGGCTAAAATGACTACAATGGATCGTACTGAAAACATTTTTGGACAATTTGTTCTGACTGAATTCCCGAGATCTGTACCTCTACTTTTTGGTGCCGAAATTGAAGCTGGATGTTGTACAATTGCTGAAATTTTCTCGTATTTATACAAAAAAGGCAAAGCATGTACTTGAGATAAACTTCGTTTATCAAGCATGTGTTTTTAATATGAATTTAGTCCATCTTCAAAATAAGAATATAAAATTAAAAATCAATTAAAACAATTAAACATCAGCGTGAACAAATCAATATAAGCATTGAACAGTGAACACCTGTGCAAGATTAGCAAATGATGTCAACTTTTTCAGCAAAAATTAAAAATAGTGTGAACACCTGTGTCTGCACACCTGTACGCTCTTAGCGTCGCATCGATATCATAGTCATGCCATTCTCTGTGGATTACTAAAGCACAAAATTGTTATCTTCCTGCTTATTGCCACTATACGCACGGGAAAAACGCCATAATATCTTTAATGTAGTGAACTTCCCAATCTATACACCTATTTATATCCTAGGCAAACAATCATGTGGCTCGAGTTGAGACATACAGTGTAAAAAAGTCACATAAAATCACATGAAGTTTTACATGATTAATATTGTCAATTGAAAAACTATCGGACGAATGACGAATTTCTACGAATACCTAATAAATCCAGACGTTTTTCGTTAATACAATTATCTTACATATTATTTGTATATGAAACAATACTTCCCATTTTGCTTAAGATTTGCTATTGCATCTTTCAATCAAGTAGCCACATTTTTGCTTGTATAATTCAAAGCAATAATTCAAATAATTCAAAGCAGGGGAAATCATTTATATATACTAATAATTAGTGAAATAACAGCTTTATCTGTTGAACACAATTATTGGTGAATATAAATAAATACGAGTTGATCATTTAGTGCTCAGACTCTAAATATTATGTCAATTAAATTGTATGTTCCGTTTTGTTAATTTTTCCTGTGCAATACACACTGGATTATTTAATTCTTACACAGTTAAAATAACACATTATGAACATTTAAATAGTTCCAAACCTATTTATTATGAAACATCGGTATAATATGCGAGTTGGGAAAGTCGGGATGTAAAAGTATTACATAGCATGCATTTCAATATTATTTTGCCAGCAAAGCTTCTATTATTACAGTATACCCACATATGTACATATAATGGGGTTGCTGCATGAAGTAAAAATGAAAAATACCTTCAGAGTGTGTAAATATATTTTATACAGTGTAGCAAATAATGGAGACAGGCGCGTAGCCAGGATTGAAAGTTAGGGGTTGCCCAAGCGAACAATATCCAAAAACAAATGCCTTAAAAATGCAATAAAATACTTTAAGGAAGAGAAACCTTGTCATCAAATATGTATATCACATTAATTACCCGATTCCGTTGTGCATATTGCACATTTAGTATATTTTGCATGAGTTTTACACAAAATGTCTAAAATTTCTAGTGTAAACTGTCAAATTTTAGGGGTTGCCCGAGCAACCAGGGCAACCCCCCTCCCTACGCGCCTGAATGGAGATGCAGAATAAAAATTGAAATGAAAAGTGACTCAATTGAATTTTGATAGGAAGGTTTGTTGTCTTGTGTGTAGGCCATGAGGACTTTAGAACAGGGACTGTGCTCTACGTCTGACAGGCAGAGGAAGGATGATTAGGCATTTTTGTTTTCATTTGATTATTTTTTGTGTATGGATGGATCACACGTAGTAATAGTAAGTAAGGAGTGTAATTTAGTATGGAGTGCATTAAAGTGCAATGAAATGCAATAATATTGGAGGATGAAGCTGTAAATGCTCCTCACTCACACTACTATAGAATTACATGCATTTCGAATATTATAATAAGCGTACATACATAATGTATTGCTAGTGTGGTGCATAATATCATAATTTAATGGACAGCAGGAGACAGACTTATATATCAATAATATATCTATAATCTTCTGAATTGATCCTGCTTTGTCATGAAAATGAGCAATGAGCAATTGATGCGATTTACAACTTCAAACTAAGTGAGTGTGTGCATGTGCTGCCTGTTCAATGTGCTCATTCACTCTGTCCATTTGTTGGTGCTTTATTGTCTACTCACAATTAATGAGTAACATGCATCACATAAGATACATTTATTCTCCATGTACATTCTACAACATCATATTACACTATGGCTCATTTATGCTGTGCCTTATGTAGTATTCTTATAATCAATAGCTACCAAAATGCCTGCAGAGAACTCAACCGTGTCTTGTACTTATATGGATTGAAATTTTTCCATTTAATACATATACCTAGCTACGTCTTTTACCGACACACTTAAAATATGAAAAGCAGTATGTAATTCGTAGTACTACAGTGTAATATTGTAAGCTATACATGCAATTTCATATCAACAATATTTCCATGAATTTTTACAACACATTTTTGTGTGCCATTAATATGAATAAGGCTAGTACATACATAAGTACCTAGTACCTATGTAATTTAATAGCACTTACTAAGCATTGGTTAGCACAAGAACTCTATTCGTAGTTTGCTTGTTTGTTTATTATACTTAATTAGGTTGTTAGCTGTGATGTATTTGTAGGTAAGGACATTCATATGTAGAAATGATATGAAAATTGGCATTCTTAGAAAAGTGTACCAATAAATTCTATTATTATAAGACATATGAAGATTTTTTGATGTGTGAATGTGTGTTATAGGATTATCTGCCTTGTTACACATTGAGAAACGTATTATATTTATTAAAGAGGTGGTCGGTGTATTGACAGTATTTTTAGTAGGGTTTATTCTAATACAACGTGGTATAGGATGGTAGGATTGGTTTGGATGATGTATAGAGACATAGAGAGGTACAGACATAAGTATAAAAGGAAATGAAAATGTGACACCCCGCTGGTTGGCTTTTGTGTCAGGAAAAGTTAATTGGAGAGGAGCCCAGGTGATTTGATTTGATGGTGTTATGTGATGTGATGTCTATCCTTAGTCTTTAAGTATTGTAAGTAGAGATGGATCAGATAATGGCATCAGTAACGATGAATAATATGATGCCATGTACGTATTACCTTGCACCAGACTTAAAATGTTCTTTTCTACATCTTTATCTCTCTCTTTCCATGTCTCATATTGTATCATCTCTTTCGTAATACGAAGCAGCCTCAGGTTTCTCCAGGGTTCCACTTTTGATAACCCGTGAAATGAATTCACTCGTTATTACACTAATGATGATATTATTACGTTCACAATATTTAACTACATAATACAACTACATACACCTAACTATAAACTTTTTCATAAGGCTATATACAAAAACCCAATTGTAAATGATAAATTTTTATGCGAGGGAAATAAATACTAATGCGAATTTGGTAAATTAATTCGGGTTTTGCAAAAACAGAAATATAACTTTATGTATAAAAAATGCATTCCTGGTTACCTACATACATCAAAAATTCAATAATTATAATACAGATTGTCCAGAAAATTTAATGGTAATATTATTGTTAAATGCAACTACATAGGTACTGTATAAAAATATCTGTCTTAGCAGCAAAAAATTAGTTGCAACTTGCTTAGAATTGCATGGGTTAAAATGATTTGAGCTAAATAGCGGACTAATAATAACTAGTAAGTAAAGTGTGGATGGTGGTGTTGATAGAAGGATGAGCGTAATAAAGACATAATAAACATGTAAGTGTTGATAATGTGATTATTGTTATGGTATGATGATTAATAAGAATAATGATAATATTTTAATGTGAGTATTTTATTAGAATGAAGGTATACAATGTTATAGACATGGCATGGACGTATATTGAATGGATGTGGAGGTAATTCAAAGGATTAGGACAACAATGAGTTTGATGTGACGGCTGATGGTCGGCGGCACAAAGACGAGTCAAGTTAGCGGCTGACAAGCAGAAAAGAGCGTTTTGTTACGGTGTGCGGAGAGTTTGGGAGCAGCGGGCGGGCTCACAACATAACTCCAACATACAATATTATGCCATTCAATAAATCCAGAGCCTTTTATACTTCTTCATACCCTGCCGAACACAAACTCCAAACTTACTGCATTACATTACGTAACCACCAATTTCTTTTCTTCTCAGCTCTTTAACAACTAAATATTCCGATAATGCTTCCAACTCCCTTAACAAGCAAAATCCATACGTCTCATCATCATCTTATTCTTCTTATTATCAGCCTAGCTCTTTATAGCAACGATGATAATGATGATAGTAAGTAAATATATTATTTAGAAGGGGTACATGTGAATTTATTGTATTTTATTAGTATGGGTGCTTATTTCCTTCTCAATCCTCATGCATTGCTTATTCGTATAAATCGTATAGTGTTACTAATCAATGTAAAACAAATTTTATTTAATATTATCTTGCTCTTATTCGTGATCGTAAGATCGTAAAGGTAGTTTTCTACACAAATGAGATCAATTGATTGTACTTTTCGTATGAAACGATCGGGTATCGGGTTATAGTCAAAGAGTAAAGCAACGCAACAATGTAACAATTCAACTAATTCAACACAGAAAGTACATAAGAAGCAAAAATAACCTCAAATGGCTTTGTCTCTTTGTTATACATACAACAACAACTTTAATTTTAAAGATCTCATTCGATTCAACGTTGGGTTCAGAGGCACTCTTTGATAGGAATAGTAGTGTTTGTTATACTACACTACAATACTGTTACACAAGAAATGGTATCATATGTAATGTAGCATACCAAAATTAAAAATAGATATAAAATCAAAAGAAATCTGCATTATTATGTACATATTGCGCATACATACATGTTCATAGTTAGAAATTCCGAGGAAACTTCGCTAAAACATGACTACAAATAATATGGGTGTTGTTTTTAAATAAAAGAATTTTGCCATGAAAAAGTGAGGAATCGTCCTTACTGAATTAATACATAAAAGCACGGAGAAAAAAGGACAACGTCCTTAGATTCATAATGTTGTAACTCTATGTAAGCCTCTATGTCTTGTACGATGTTGTCTTTGTATGAAATTCATATGCGACATACAAATTGCTTGACAAAGGTTATCCAGTATTTTTATTTGGAGTGACTGATAAAGGAAAAAAATTTCATCCAACTGGAATGATGCTTAGAACTGCTGAAACAGCATCAGATTTTGAGTTTGGGTTTAAAGCATTGAAACAAGGAATCGAGTCGTTGAGCCACAAAGTATATGAACCCAGCAGCAAAAAAACTGCCATTAGGCCAGAAAAGGAAACGTGGAAGGCCCAAGGATTCTACTAAAGCCTTGCTAATTGTCTAAATATAAAATTTTCGTGTATAATTTCTTATGATTTTTTAATGCAACGTTATTAAGGTATTGATAATGGACAAAATGTAAACAAATATGATTTGACAATGTAAAGCACAAAAATAAATGACAACGCTCGCAACGTTAAATATTTTAAATTAATCTAAGGACGAGTTCAGCAGTTCAGAGAAATCTATGGCAAAATTCTTTTTATGCTTAAGGACCCATTATTAAGGATAATTACTTTATTTTAAGGACGCATTAATAATAAGTCAAATAATATAACACATTTAATGATTAATAGATTTACAAACTAGTAGTTACTAATACAGACATCATTTACAGTCAACCTATACAAGATTCAGAGTGGATAATAAGTATGTATTAATGCAATTAAGCTATCATGATTATTTTTCACAGTGTAAGAAACAGTACAAGGTAGTTTTGTTACACCCAACTGATTAAGAGTTTGAGAGTGGTATAATTTGACGTACGTACATACCTAAACACACAATTAAATCATTAGGTTTAAATAAATAATGATACTTTTACACATTGGAATGTTTACCTTAAACAACCTATGCATATTAAAATTTCATTAGAGAACCCTTATGTCACCAAATCTTAAGATTGTTCCAAAGACACAGAAAGGGCAATTAAATTAAGGATGTAAGTAGCTCTATTTTATTGAGCAATAGCAATAGGAGAGTAGATAATAATGACAGAGTCTCAATCACAGGCAGTTGTATGAATGTGAGTAAAGGAAAAGTATCAATGATTTGTATAATTAAAATTAGAATAAAAGAAATGTCATGTTGTTCACAGATAATAATGACGATAGTACTCTACAAAGCATACCACACTACAATCCCTACATTATTGCCTACAGTAATAGAGCTGTTAAGTAGAATAGCATTGGTGTAATTGCAATTTGCATGGCTGTGGTTTAAGTTGTAGGTAAAAAAGCTTTGACATATTCATTAGGTGTGAGACTGCCTGGTGCGTCATGTCTTGTCCGCTGTGAATTTGTGATATTATGATGGGATGAGGATAACGTCTCAAGTTGCTGCGTAGACGTATTGTAAATCTGCACCTCTTATTATTATGAATACCATTCCATGGCGATCTGATAAAAAACCAAGGTGTTGAAAATGCTGTCTCCGTTCTCAATAATACCTTAACTACTTACTTTACCTACCCAACCAACCAACAAGCGCCCACCGATTTAATAAATACAATCGAACAGAATATATTTTAGACAGAGAGAGAGAGTCATGTCATGATTGTAATTGAAAAGGTGGGATCGGAATTTCAATCCAAAACGCAATCCCATATTATAATAAAATGATATTGTAAAACTAACAGCTAAAGTCAAATGATAGTTGAAGTGACGAGGAGGATGATGATGGAGAATTGTAAAAAGCAACTTAGCTATATACCTAAGTGTCTAAGTGTACTATAGGTACACTTACAGTATTTCTTATACATAATGTTTACAGCATTTTTATACTGTACCTAGTACCTACCTAAATCACGTACATTCCGTATTATTGCTCTGTGTGAAAGATAAGAGCTATTTTTTACTTACTAGATTGTTGGCAAGTATTTGGCATATTTTATAGATAGGTATATAGAGTAGCAGAATCTATTGAAAAATTATTGAATGGAAAATTCCAAAGGTGTTTATACCATTTAGCAGGGATTTTAATAAATATGGTTTAAATATTATAGGTCCAACTGCCCAAGTTTTTCATTTTAGTCTCATATTGAATGTACTTTTAGTCTAGAATAATTTTTAATACAAATACGAAATACTTAAGAGCTTGCGACAAAAGTATGCATTATGTCAATGTCCAAATGTGTCCATTGTGTAAAAGTGTCCATCTTTATTCTTAATTCCAATGTTGTGTTTTAAGATAATATTTTTATCACATGCTAACAGTAGGCAGCATCAATGTGACCAAGTCTAAATATCTTAGATTATTTTAATATAGTGAAAAGAAACAATTATTTGGAGATCTATAATATTTGGTTTGTGCATAAGAATACCACAAGAAATTATGAAAATGTAAAATTAATTTGACTTTGACCTTATGAATACAAATTATACAAAGATTGTATTTGTGTGAATTTAATAATTTGTTGGTGTAATTTCTACAAATATTTGGCACAAGACATTACTCATTCAACTGTCACTTTTCAATGTTTTCACTTAACAAATTTTTTAATTTACCTACTATGATTGCTATTATTAGTAGAGCTACCTACTTACATGTATAATTCAATGGATTGTCAGAGATCATAGCTTATTTAAATTTTTATGAAATGAAATAACTTAATCTGACTTTGGGTCAAAGGAATTCTCCAGCAGCCATCTCATCTGTTGTATCATATACCTACTACAAAATGTTATAAAGCATTTGATCCCCAAAAATACATTTAATGAAACTAGCTCTATCTTATAAAAATATAACAGTAGTGTGGTATAAGAAACTGAAAAGGGGTCGTGGTTTGAGTTTAGGTATGCAGTTACAAGGAAATGATTTTGATGTGATGGGAGTTTTTAGTATGAAAAGACAAGTTGAAATGGGAGAGAATGGGATGGACAGGGACACAATGGACGGATACAATAGAAGAATATAAATGATATATGGATTTTATTCTTCTTACTATTTATTTATGCGATCACATAATACAGACTGTGTGGATATTATTGTACAGAAGGTATACAGAATGACTCGAGTTGTGTTTTATTGTTGAAAGGTATACGTATGAATGATGCACATAAGATCTTTTCTAAATAAGGTCTCTCTCTCTATAATAATATTATTAATGTACACAATGTGTGTGTAAAAGTATTTATAAGACTGCTATGTAGTTTTGGTATGATATGAATGTGTACAATGTTGTCTGGTCACCTGCAATTAAGACATTATTGGTATGGTGAGGTGAGGCATGAGTTTTCACACCATTTATTACACACCTATTGCCTCTTTGTCCGCTGGTCTGTCAATGAAAACAGCAGTGGGTCTTCATCAGTCTCTCGCTCCTTTTCCCATGTCTTATCGCTTACATTTATTCACCTTTATTACATATTTATTATCATTATCACCTCGTCCAACAACACAATCCATCCGTCCACACTCCCTCAATACACAGACAAATCATACTCCTCTCCCGGTATATCCATCCCTTTGTCTGTCACATTCATTGTTAACTCTGTCTATCTCACTATACAACATTCCTGTCTAATTTTATGTATCTACACAGCTACACACATACGCTTAACGTCACTCTTATCCTCAATTACATCGTTTAATGTATAATTTATTGGGAACTTATACACGTACGGGTTACAAAATGTTTAAAAGGACTAGGTTCCTTTTGCCTTTCCAAAGATTACAAATTGTATTATACATAGTTTCAATTACAATTACTTTTGCTTTATTGTGTCATGCATACTGGAGATTATAGGCAGTACTAGCAATGTCTCTAAATATTGAAACTATGTGCATGTTCGTGCAATTTACTCAATTTTTTCTTGAATTTTAGTTCACTTAGGTATGCATCTGGTAAATTATTGGAAATCATTGTAATCCTTGAATTGTCATTTCAGTATGCATTTACCCGATACCTATCTCATTAGTCACGCATAATTAATTTTTCATAATTTATCGTTATCATTCTAAGAAATTATTTTTACTAGGTATTATTTTATGAATTGAATTAAATACTATTTAGGTCGGTAGGTTTATAGGTATGTGGTATGTATTGGCCAATCATTAATTCCAAGAAAGACTCTCTTAGTATTTTAAAAGGTAAAAATGTAATAAAAATGTATTACACTTGAGGGAACCATGTGCATTATTACTATCATAAACCGTAGCCCGTCTTTGTTTTAGGTGAAAAATGGTTATGACTTTTAAATAGTAGTATTCAAATGGATACACCATCTACCTAAGTGTTAAGACGGTATTTGACCCCACACAGAAAGGGCACTTTACAATTACCCTTAATATAGCATTACTCCCCATTATTACAACTAATGCACTCTATTCCTTGACGTAGCTATAATATTGAAGCCTGCTATTAGCGTGAATTAGTGTAATAGTCATAATGACGATACTTGAAAAGCTACTTAATAAATTGAGTGTGTTATTACACCCTGACTTTAACTAAAGCCATGTACACCAACCAAGCTATAAATACAAATGATATTAGTGTACTTGTAATACATAGTTAATGAGACAGATCCCTATTGAACAATATCCGACATTAACTCTGTTATGAGAGACAGACTCCTAAGTAAGAAATGATTTGATAATAGGAAATCAAATACCAACAAGTGGTCCTTAACCACCAAAGGCTCATTTTTTACCCACAGACAACATTGCTGCCTCTGCCGCATTTAATAGCACAGTAATAAATACACTGCACACAAATTACATATGAAGATGAGAATAAGAGGTGTAACAATGAAGTGCTTTATGCTTAAGGACTACTAGAACCGTGTTAGTAGCTTATAACTGTACATTAACAAGTTAGAGCTACATCGAACAGTTAATTTGAAGCTGCAGGATATTAAACAACACAAGGCGGAGATGAGACGGTTATTATTACATAATCACACAGGGGATTAGTGATAGCAATAAAAATCCTACATACTAGTTGGAGACTTCTTTGCAGATGATCATACAACACAGCTATTACAAATTACAACAACATTTCACAACATTTATAACCTAATGCATATACATAGAAGAACCATCTTGGTGTATGAATCATACTGTATAAATATTAAAATGTTAATAATAATGCCTATACATTGTGATGTAAAAGAAATATTATGTTCATCTCATTAGAGAATAGCGTTACATAGGTATATGTGTAGGTAGGCATTTTATAGATTACAAATACGAAGTATTATAATTGGATTGATGCATTGATGAAGTATAAGGAATAAGGATATGAGTGTAGGAAAAGCAAGGCGTGAAGAGTATGAGAAAAGAAGAAGCTTATGGCTGACACATAATGTTCATGCTGCACTTTTACTATCAAATGGATAATGTTGTGATATTTTTCACTTGTCTACGTCTGAGAGTGTATCATTAAATTGTCCATTACACAGTAGAGAGTCTTTCCTTCATTTGACATGATTAATAATTCCACACCTCAGTTCTTCACAGAGTTATTACTTACACCCTTTCTGCCGGCTTCAATGACCACATCATCACAAACACAAAACTTAACACACAATACAACGCATTATACACTTGACAACTCCCACTACAGACTACAAAAGAAAACAATTTACAGTTTCATCGATGTCACTTTAATTTTATTAAGAAATAATTTATATACTACATGGCTAATATTCAGGTTTTGAATTGCTGGCTGTAATTGACTACTTTTTAATTGATTGGCTACCTACAAAATTTGTAGGTATATTTTTGGTATAAGCCTTGATGGTATAAGTAATGAACAAAATAATTATGCCTAGATTGATACTGGAGTTTGCGGAAATATGAATTAGCTGATGTATGTAGGTAATTCATAATTCAATGTAATTTAAAGTATACATTCAATGCTTTGAGCTACAACTGAGAGCTGTATTTACCTACATACTACATACCATGGTATGTATTATAATATACTTTAACTTTAGCTGTTCCAGGAACTACTATGGATTTGATAAAAATTACGTACTTAAAGTAAAAGTTGGTGTTACCGAAAGTCTTCCTGATAAACACCTAATTACCAATCGTTATAGTTTATTAATCCTACATACCTTAAATGATAAAGTGAATACTAAGTAATGCAATTAAAGACTGCAATTTTATATACCTGCTAGCATAAGTACCTCTTACATGTATATAATTTTTATCATTCATAAGAAACTACAAAACTGCTGATGTGGGAGTTGCAAAAGAGACAGGAAGCTTTTAGTTCTTAAGAGGTGTCAATTACCTTGCGATACTCTGTGATCACATACCACAGAACAATTTAATAAACCAAAGATAACAATAATCGTATTTCTTCTTTTGATGTGCAATGTTATTATTCTGAGAAAGAAAGTAATGTAGTGCCATTGTTATTACTACCTTACCTACCCTTTTTATATGAAAAGGTAGTTTAGGTAGCAATCCTATATAGTAGCATTTCATCTCTCATACACTTTCTTATTTATACAAGGCATACGATGTTAGTAATTATACTGCTTTACTCATGTTGTACTACACTTTGCACTTATATATTGCACCCCGTCTGTACATTAAGTATGTGCATAGAATGCAGCAGATTTTAATTCTTATCTATCATGTCAATCAGACAAAAACTAAGTTCCATATACAGTTAGTGGAGCCGTGGAAGTGTAAAAAGCTGTCAGAACAAAGAATACACATACATTGATTTCACTCATTTATAATGTACTACTAATACATCATCCTACTCGGTTGAATAAAGCTACGAGAAACACCAGGATTTCATTTATTTAACCTGCATATTAAAAAATTACTTTTAATGTATTTTTGCCAGATACATATATTTTGCCAAATGGAGTAAACCGAATTCAGGCATATATTTATGTAGCTAGAATTTTTTGACATTAAATGATAAAAATTAGTTTGAGTCACAATCAATTATGACTATGACATTATGACAAAGCCAGTGATATTGATATTAAATAACAGCACTGTATGCAACACAACCGGTTACATGTATTAGCCGAAAACATGTTAAAATGAAGCATGCATATCTTCATGTAAGGTATGGAATTATTTGGCATACAAATTAGCACTTACAGAAATTACGTCATTATAATATTCGCACTTACCCTTTGAATGACAACAATGACAAGCAGCTACAAGGAAGCAATAATACTGTACACCTTATTTGTCATTGTCACTGAATTATACATACATACACATTCGGTGCAGTGCAGCGTACACTTGTTTAAGCCTCCCAGCACACAGACATGGATTAGGTATTTATGATTTTGATTTTGAAGTGTATATTAGTATTTATGTTGCATTATTGCATACAAATGTGTTTAAACGAGTGTGTGGTGTTAGTAAACACATGATAGAAGGACATAAGAGGCTACTTAACAAATAGCCTCTCCTTGGGCTATGACATGTTGTAATTTAACGGTCAAAACTCACAAAGATGAAAAGGATGATGATGATGTTGTATAATAGTACACTACACACATACACTTCGATCTTTACCTATGCTGTCTGTGTCTAGCTATATATTCTTCTTATACTCGAAGTCTCTAATGCACAGTGGTCGTGTAATGTGTAATGAAACGTCTCTGAGTGTGAGTCTCATTCACATCATTCCATCTCTTCACTCATACAATCAGTCAGTCAGCTTTCAGCTCTCCAGCTTCCTTCTTTTCCTATTGTTGTCTTTAAGGATGTAACACTAGAACATGTATGTAATATCTTACAATACACATACAGATCTGTATACATCTGTACTTAAATGCTTTATATTGGATCAGTAATAATAATAACATGGCTTCTGCTGTTGGTCTGGCGCCGTGGCTCTCATCTCGTGTCCATCCTGTACCCATCCATCCATCATAAATATAACACTATTACACTTACCATCACAATTACTTAGCGCTCAACCCTCAAGCCTCTATCTCGCACATTAAAATAAAATCACATCACACCTTCCACGTCTATTTGTACTTGCACTACTCACTTAAGTCACAAACGATTATTATAAAGCTACTACTACATTCATTGCAAGCTACAAAGAAAATATTATACCATTTTCACACAGCAAGGTTTATTCCACGTACGATCTATCTGTTTAGATATTATTATACATACAAATTAATTTATGTAATCCAAAATAATAAATACCTTTAATTTCGCCAAAATTAAGGTTAATTTTATTACCTAAGTACAAAATGAAATCAATACTCACAGATTCACTTAAATAAGAATCAAACTTATAATCAAGAAATCTAGACTACTATTTATTGTAGGAGGTAGGGTTTAATTTTTTTACTTGTTCACATACACTATACTTACTCACAGAATCACTTAGGTAAATATACGTAAACTTACAGAGTCTATATTAATCCAAACTTTTACTTATTTGTTAGTTGTACAATTTTTTGGAACTGAAATTATTGATTGATAGAACGGAGTATTGAGAAATTGGGGGGGGGGGGGTTGGTTAGATTGGAAATATATTTGATACTACATTTTCAGTGATTATAATCTGGAAGAGCCGAAACCTTTGTTAGTGTGCTTTAATCCAGAATAGTTATATTAGTAATATTAGTATTAGAAGATTCTTTAAAGAAGGGCAACATGATGACTGAGACATTCAGAATGAGAATGTGTATCATAATCGTATCATCTGTTTTACAACGTATCTGCTGTTATATTATTTCCATGTTTTGCATTTCGACAAGAAAAAAGGAAATGAGAAGTGAAGCCTTCACTTAAACAATCACTTACGCTCTACTTCGTTTTCCTTTTCCTTTAAAATGTGTAAAGTTGTAATTGTAGCTTGTATCGTATCTCTAAAAATTGTCCATAAAAAGGCTTTCGTATAGTTTGTTGTACATTACAGTAGGATGGTGAGCTAGTATAAAATAGGAAAGATGTAAATGTAAAGTAAAGGAAGGCTTAATAATTGAATCCTATCGTCATGTCAAATCTAGACAGCGATTCCTCACGTTCACTACTCCATTATTCTTATTTATTTGGAATCAATTTACACTGTACATGGCTATGTAAGAGTTAGAGGGATGATACAAGTGTTAAGAAGACAATGCTCAACATAAATGCATTACGAGGCAGTAGTACATGTAAGAAAGGCTCAATTATACTTTAGAGTGGGGTGGTGTCTAATTTTTATTCAGGAAAAAAAAATTGCTACTCCCACTCATTTCACTTACACTTGCATTAGTAAAATGAACTCTCATTTGATCTGAATGTTGCTTTTTATGCAGAGATATGTATTGTACTAATATGTAGTCTGTAGTGTAAGAACTTCACTTAAGTTATAATATACCTAAATCCTTGATTGTTGTTATCATTTGTGGTTTTGAATTATCATCTTATGCAACATGGATTTAAGTAGCAAAATAATTTAAAAGAGTAAAGATTATTTGTCTGCATTCTATATCTTTATATATACTCTACCATTTATACTTCGTAGTATAAATAGCAAGCAGTTGAGAAAAGTTTTGGGTTGAAAAATTTTCATCTGAGAAATATTAAAAATGCTCTTTACTGTTTTTACTCACTCTTTAGTAATGGAATGAGGACATGGATAACATTGTACATTGTTTTGCTAGTAATATTATGACGCTCTTATTTTCTGTTGTTGGCTAACTTTTATCTGTCATTTTAGAATTTTTTTCTTTTACATATAGACAAAGTTAAAAAACAAGCTATACAACCGATAATAATCACTTATATTATACACACTATTCAAAATCCAATGATGCAGTGTCAGCAGTGTATGCTAATATTATTATTACAATAATTATTGCCTTTAGTGAAGAAAATACCTAATTGCCTTAAGAACTTTATGACATTTTATTTTTATTTGCACTAAATAGTTCAGATCAGATCAAGTTAGGAATGCTGTTTTCCCAGAGTTAAATAAAACTACAGATAAATATTTTGATGTCTCACGTAAAAATCATCACATGCCACAGACAAATGTACATAATGTACATAAAATATATATATCTATATCTTTCATTTCGACTTCAACAAGACTGCATTTATTTACCAAGGCAAATACAGTTGTTGACCTATGTGGCCTTTAAAATATTATCAGGGTTTGTGAATCCTATAATAATTAATACATATTGGAATGAGTTCATTTTCTCAGTAATTCTCAGAACTATATAATAAATAGTTTCCTAAGGCCTATACGTTTAATACGTTGTGAAGAAGTCTGGCAAAGGGGAAATAAATTTATTCCAAGTGATTTGAACTTATATCGTCAGAGCGGAATAATAAAGACTTCATGATATCATGATATATAGAGTAGAACAATCCTTTTAACACTACAATCTACAAACAGTATAATTACAATTAGTATTTGCTTCAATGACTTTAGGATTTAAATTTATTCCTTATTCAGCTCACAAATACAATATATTTGGTAGTAATAAGTCAATGCACACTGAGTAAGTCGGCAGCATCAATATACAGATAACTACGAAAAATTATGAACATATGCGCAATAATATTATTTGCAAGAACCATTACTTCTTACATTAGTAATATTAGTATGTTATAAGCTCTGTACCATCAACGAATGGATTGAGATAACATTTTTATGTATCAATCGCATAACGATTCCATTTCCAGTATGTGTGTGGTAATATTCATCTCAACGAGATATTTTAACTATTATATATAATTTCTCATAGTCTACAATTGAGCATTATGTACACTCTAAATGCACTGTATGGTATACAATTAATTAATTAATGCATCAAACATTAAGACTTAATGTGAGTTATAATATATGCTTGTCATATAGATTTAACTCATTTTATTACGTAAGCTTCACATGAAAACAAGTCATGATTACTTGGAAAACAATTTCGAATTAACAAATTAACAAACAGAATAACATTCTTTTCTTACATTTTTTACGATAAAATGAACACAAATTTTGTGTCGTGGCTGGTTCTCTTCCTCTACTTTGGATCAATCCATGCTAGTGGTAACCTTTTCTTATTATTTAATTACTACGCATTATATGTTATATTTAGTAATAATTATTAAATATTTTAGACCTATAAATTAAGTAGGTAGCAATCAACAATTCCTTGGTACATTTGACATTATAATTGCTATAAATTAATTTTGTTTTCACTGAATTTATAAAATTCATTATCTGGTCTGTATGCGTATTAAGGATCACGACGGAATGACGTGTCGATACTGGCAATGGGTATATCTGGTGCTGGAGTATTTTCTACAGTAAGCTTAGTTGATTTCACAAAAACTCAATATTTTGATGTGTTAACAATTTTAAACTGCAAATACAATTTTCTTCTTAGATAAATCTTCTATTGGATGGGAAAGTTCAGAAAAACCAGACTTCGGTTCCAACTGTTACAGAATACAGTTGGCCCGTTGTTCTGGGTGGACACGTAGAAAGCATAATAAAAGTGGCTGTTTCTCCAGGACAAGCTGTTGGGAAATCTAGATACGATGATATCAAAATATTGGCTACTGTGAAAGAATACATTCAAAGTCCGTCAGGATTAAATGGACAGTTTCCATCAATAGTTTTGATTATTGCTCGGTTTGATGACACGTTGGCAGAGAGGACTAACTCGAATTTTTTAAGGATGTTGAAAAATGTTGAATTGCTTAAAGATGTACTTGGCTACTCAGCAGACGAACCAGTTAAATCTAAAGTGATATTTCATTTTACGCACGTTATGAGTAAGACTATGCAAACGGCTAGACGTCCCAATTCTACAATCGAATATTTCAAAAATATAATTAACGCAAATTGCAATTTTCCGGAACCAATTACGATAACCATTGGGGAAAACCGGGGGGATGATTATGATTTGCCACGAATAGCGCAATACATTCGTCTTCCGAATAAACAACTCTATCCTAAAAATATCATCGATGAAATATCTCGGGTGTTTATCACAAGAAATGATTATTTTTTGTATTCCGTAATGCAAGAAGCTTTTAAAAATCCGACTCCGACCATCAAAACGTTTTCAACGGATGAAGAATCCATTGTTAAAGATAACACTTTAATGGATGCATTACGTAGTCAAAGTTTAGTTGGTGATGACGAGTCGGACATAAACCAAGCATTGGAAACAGCTTTTATGAATCTTGATAAAGATGTTAAAAACAGTCATCCTACAATTCTTCAATTGGTTCAGTTTGTATTCAAACGAGAAAATATTACCACCCGGAGTGATTTACCGAGGACAAGACTGAAAATTGTGGACCTTTTTCAAAAACTCCCGTTTCACACTGCAACGTTGGCTCTGGTGCAAGAAGCATTTGATTTAAAGCAACCAGTATTTAATTACCCGACTTTAGTTGGATATGGTTATGACCTTTTGAAAGATAAACCTGTAGAAAATACTCCTTACATTGTAAAAAATCTTCAGCCAACACCCATCGGTTATTCTCTCCCGGATATTTACATTTGCACTAAAGAGAATGAATACTCAATGGAAAGGTTTAAATTATTAGAGTCACAACTTGAATTTCAGCAAACGAGGCTCAAAGAATTACGTGTGGAAGATTCAGTAGGCACGAATGCATTTCTTGGATCTGTTGGGCCCGGGTACAACATTCTTAGATCCGAATCGGGTTTATTACTCTCAAATCTTACAGCTATTAAAGAAACGCGGAATTTAAAATTAGATTTGATTTTATCATCGGACTTAGATGACACTTTTATTGCGGATGTCAAAAATTTAACTGCGTTTAAAGAAAACAATTACGGAAGTGAAAGAGCATGGCTAAATTTCTTTGGAAAATACGGAACTCATATAGTCACCGAAGCTTATGGGGGAGGATACATGATTGGGAAAGCAACTGGAGAAGCTGTACGAAATAATGCCCGAAATAAAAACATTTTGACATCAATTAAAGATACGTTACTATCATTTACAAGTTTACCGGAAGGTACAAGTAGACGCCATATTCAAATATCTCATTCTTTCTACGGTGGTTCACCGGCAAATACAAAAATTCAACAGATTCATAATATGGCTGCGAATGACAGACAAAGACTTTTAGCGGAATGGAAAACAAATCTAAAATCCGATCCCCGAATCATGGACAGAAAAATTAAGTTACTTCCAATAAGTGAGGTTGCTCGTTCCGTGAATCAAACAATAGGTCAACAAATTCGACATACATTAGATCGATTCCTCCAAGGCAGAATGTTTTCGCAACGGTTTCCTCAACCCTCACTACGGTACGATCAATTTCAGCCGCTAACGGCAACAACAACATCAAGGACCCCTACTTCTCCTTCTTGTCCAGCAGCTCCAGAAATAGAAAACCCGAAGTGTGAACCTATAAAGGTTAAAGACTACACCAGAAATGTAATTGGACAGGGATACGACATTTTGAAAGATGCCGTTCTTCCCACCTCACCATTTGGTAAAATGATTTTGGACAAAATCGGGGGAATTAAAGTTCCTCGGGGTGCCTCCGTTAATATTTTGAGTCATCGTCCAGACAGATCCACTCATCGCTGTCATTTTGTTTTCAAACAGATGTCATCATACTCTGATTATGTCAAAGACAGAATCTATTCCATCTACAAGCCTTTGATAAATATAAATTTGGATACTAGTAAATACAAGGGAACCATGAAACCCGGTTATAATGTCCTGGAAGATCTTGACACAAATGGACCTTTTAGTATTTACGAAGAAAGAAGAACTTCAAAAGTTACTGCCAACTTTCAAAACTTTTCTTTAAGTGCGGAATTCATTAGGGATGCAAATAGATTAGAATCTTACTTGGAAAACCTTGATAATTGTACTGTGCAAGAGCAATGGCTGGATTTCTTTGAAAAATATGGAACTCATGTTGTAAAAGCAGGGTATGGTGGATCTTGGTCTAAAAGTGAAATAATTGGTATACCCTTAAATAAAGTGATTTCTACGAAACGAGATTGCGGAGATAGAGACTACGACCGTTTAATAACTGAACCGGGAGTGGCAGTTTTAACTGTTACACTAGACACATTAAAATCCGTGCTTTATGAATTTACTAATCAAGTCCCGCATTATATTAGAACAGAGTACGATATCATTATAATATCCTTATTGGAAAATAGATTAAAACGCTGTAACGAATGATACCATTAAACAGGTGTAAATAAAACGTATTCCCTTGTGTATTAATTAGCAGATTGAAATCATACCTACCTATTCCATTCATGCAACCATAAAACTATACATACGTTTAATATAATCATTATTCTTCCTGTATAGTAAATATAGTAACCTTCTTCAACAATTTATAAATAAAGGACCTTTACATGCATCTTCATCTTGAAATCATCAACCTCATAAATTATGTCTGTAGAAAAGAGTCGGGACGGGACTGCGGTAAGTTTATGGACTTGGTTGACTTACTCAAATTAATTACTTGACTTTTTATGTTGCTCACGAGCAAGCGATTCCTCCTCAGCACTTTACTCTCTTTTCTTATTACCCTTACACACGAATAGCATAGTTAGTGTAATAAATAACAATCTTTTAGTTAAGCGAGACGGTATAAGCACTTCTTCAGTAGTAAGTAGCAGCACCAGCCAACCAATATATTTACACAATAATATAAACTCTACGCAAGGAATAAGATACTTATAATATTATAAAGATTTAGGTATGTCTCTTATAAAGCGGCAATGAGTGTGTTAAGTTACCAGAGTCAATTCAAATATAAATGAAGTAGCGAGCTTTAAATTAAAAACATGCATATTACTCCACATAGGGGATCTGACAGCACGAAGTACATGTAGTATATAATAATACCACAGGATCAAACAGTATATACCTATGAAAAAACATTTAGCTATAATATATCCAGTATTTAATACACCAACAAATATTAATTGTTCATATTATGTGTACAACTATATGGATTGGTGTATGTGAATAGCTGCATACTAATCCGTTTATTGCCATGAGTAAAAACACCATGCAGTCAGTCTCATCATCGAGATTGAGACGTGAACATAAAAGTATAAAAGATTTCATCATTCAGCTATTCCGATCTCCTTCATCATCTTCTTCTTCACACTTTATGAACTATCATTCACACTTGTAGAACTCCTTTGTGTAACACCCGAAAAGCCACTTAAGCAACTTACATTATAACTACCTTACCTTACCATTACAGCATTACACATCATGTCCCGGATAAATACCCTTATAAAATACACATGTAAAATATACCGCAGTATCGTACACTTATACTCTACTGCCTATATACTATGTACATAATATACCTCACTTACATGAAACTGTTTTAAATACGCAGACGTATTACACACAGGTAAAATTACACTATCCTATACAACGTTATTATAAGTAAAGCTGTAATATATTGTTTAAATATGCAATATGTATTTACCATAGACAGAAGGCTATTGGCAATCACAAAGACTCTTCTTAGGTATGTATAAGCAATTTAGATTAGGCACGACATAAGTTGTAATAATATAGCAGGTTTCCGATTTAATAGTTTTTGCTTAGTGACAATAAAGCTTTTATATGCGCCTGTATAGCTCACTTAATGCTTTGAGCAAATCATGTTTGTATGAATGCTTCTATAATAATTATGATTTTTTATTATAGGGCTTTTACAAAGTAATGCCAGTGCAGTCTTTTCAACCATGTATGAATATACTGTACATGATTAAGGTGATGTAGGTATTTATTATAGGTACGTTATGCATGGTACAATAGTGTGGTAGTGGAGTGATATATGTTATTATTGTAGTGTGAGACATTAAGACAGACTTTGACTAACGAAATCATTAGTGGATGAGCAGAGGCAGAGTGGAAAACAAAACAATCACATAAGAAGCTCACATCACACTCACACCTCCTCCTCATGATGAAGATGATCCATCTCATTCAGCATTAACATTCATCAGTGTATTTGGATATTGGGATTATAATGGGAGCTATAATAATTATAATGTACTCCTCATCTCATAATCATTATCACTAACACTATACGAGAATACTGTAGAAGATGCAATGGCTTAAGATGGCATATGAAGTTTAGAAAGCTTATTAACTAGGTATACGTGGTTGCATACATGCCTTACATATATACACATATAGGTACATGTAAAGGAGCGATGCAAGAAAGAAAATTATGAGCTGAGCACGATTGATGAAAGTTTCACGGGCGACAGACTACATACAACATTCACACACAGATGAGACACGGCAAAACAACAGACACATTCATCTTACACTGCACTGGATGAATGCACAACATATTTTATGCCAAGAACAACATGCATCCGTTTTTCTGAAGAAATACAACTTATAATAAGTTACTTAATGCTTTAGTATTTCATTCAAGCTTTTATTTTAAATCAAGTAATTGTACAATCTACAGAAGCTTCTCAATAATATTTTTAACTAAAATTGCAATATTAATTACCGGTATTGTGTACCTATACTAACGTATTGCACACTATGTCAATTTTTGAAGGTTCTTGTTTATAACTAATGATTATTTGTATTTCTATTCAACAGTTTCTAATTTCTAATGTGTAGTTTAAACTATACCTAGTGTATTTGTATTTCAAATTAATTTTATTAGTACAAATTAATATCAGATTTTTCCTCATCAATAGTAGCCCCTTAGAACTTGACCCTGACCTCAACAAATATGAAGAGGCATACCTATGAAATATGAATGTATCACATATTAAAAGGCACAATGTGTCAGTATATTGTGCCCACATGTGTAGATATGCCATTGTCTAAAGCATAAACTATTAATTCAACTTCTAGTTAGGCGAGTCTAATAATGGATACGAACGCTGATATTTAAGTCTCAATTCTAAAAAGGTTATACTAATGAATAGATCAAGTAAATATTTCAGCATATAATAATGTTTATTGTATCATATCGTATTGACAAGGAAAAGAAAGCTAACTTAATAGAATTATGATAAAAAATGTCACTATTAAGCATTTATTATTATATAGGAATTAGTTTTTCAAACGTGGGAGGTACAGAGGACTCTAGGTTGAAAGAAGCAAATCAACGGTTGAATCTACTGCTTTGCGAATAAATGTCCCGCCTGTGGAATGTTTCACTGTAAAGAAATGCCCTACATTTATTTGGATTGATCTGCAGCTATATGCAGACGAACGTTTTCATGTATTTATCTGGATTAGTTTTCCATAAATGTTTAAGACAAGGGATCTCGTGTTTACCATCACAGCTATAGTGGCATAAGGACTGATACCACAGCTGTAACCACAAAGAAACATGAGGGCAGTAGGAGATAGCCAGGCATCGGAGGATCCTTAAAGAGCTTTATACTTCCAAAGAGACTTGCGATGAGCAGAAGTTGTCCAGTCAAGAAAAGAGACGAGCCTAATGTACCCGCATGACGATTGCTTTCTTGAGAGACAATAGTAATCATTCTGTAAGCCAGACGAGTTTTTCGAGATTGTGTGACTTTCTGTAAAAATTGTAGCCAGAAATTTATCATTTTCATGCATGTCACCATCGACGGAAGATAAAGACCAAATGGAAGGGCTTTGGTGACCGCTCCCACGAATACCCAGATACCGGTGGTTAACCGAAACATGAAGGCGTCTCCGTAAAATGACGGATATTCAAATAGTATCGCTAATCTTGCCCTCATAGTAATCCCATGCGGATCGCTGAATAATTCTGAGTCTAATACAATTACAGCAATAAAGACGAAGAACATGATGCCAAAAATTAACACGCACAATCCGAATCCGCTAACAAAGTACCACAAGCTCGGTCCAAGTAACCCATGGTGGAAATCGGCGACACAATATACACACTACTCAGTCAGTGGCGTAGCTACCACAGGGGCAGCTGCCCTTGGTGGCAAGGTCTAGGGGCGTTAACTCAGACAAAAAATAAATTATTAATTAATTATTGTAACAAACAAAAACTAATGAGAGTATAAATACCAACTGAAATTGCATATGGTTCATGTGTGTCAAAAAATGTTTTGCCATCGCATAGAAAGTGTAAATTGCTTACTACATTAAAAAATGGAAATCCATGATAGTGATCCAGATATAACCTTAGTATTTTACTATTACCGTTGCTTATTGAGAAATACCTTCTTCAAACCTAAAAGTAATCATAAACTATCTACAAAACTGAATGATTCAAAACAGATTTTGCGATTTGTTTTATAATAGTATGCAAATATGTTACAATGTATTTATTATATGGGTTTATGACCCTGGGAGGCTCAGTGTATAACTACGCTGCTGAACTCACTCGTAGAGTGATTTTAAACAATAACTCTACATACCCAGATATTTGCTTAATAAAATGTCACATGTCTAAATGTCACATTTAGATTTAGGGAATTACATTTAGATATAGAGTATTATGGTTTTCATTCAACGAGTGCAAGTGCGAGCTGCTGTAAGGTTTTTTATTGACGGGCAAATCCCACTTGTTTCAAGTGTTAAAAACGTAACTGCATAACTAACGGATGGTATATGAAATATTTTGATACTGTGAGACATAACACCAACATCAAATTAAACCTAGCTAATTAATCCTTAATAATAATATAATAATAGTATAATACACAATTTATTATTACATAGGTCATAGGTATAGAATAGTGAAGAGCTTAAAAAACTCAAACTTACAGGTGTTCACAGGTGTTTGCGATATGTTTATATTGATATCTATAATCAAGAATTGCACCTGTTATGATTATGAATGTTTATTTCACTCAGTTATCTACACCATACAAATGTCGAGGTGTCCATCCACTGCACTTGCTACATAATTAATACTTATTAATTTGATTACGATTTCCCAATAAAATGATTTGTAATTGGACATTCCTATTTTTAAACGAATAAAATGATTTTTTACTAATGACATGATAACAAAGATTATTTCTCAAGTGCGTTTGACCAACTTCCTATATAAATGCAGACAAATGTTGTTCATGTACCCACAACTGCAAGTCTCTTTCCTTCAGAGTTAATTGGTTAATAATTAGCATTTCATAAAATTCACGAACAAAATGTTCAAATTTTTAGTAAGCACCATTGTAATTATTTCAGCTTTAGGTTCCTCTTTGGGATTACCCAGAAAAGGTACAACACGCACTCGTATTAATCATTTTTAAAGATTTTAGACAATCATCATGCAGTATACATAACAATAAATGTTTGCATGCAAACTTCAAGGAACTTCAATTGAATTATTGTACGAACGTTTTTTTTTAAACACAGAAGCTTCAGTTAACTATGGAACTTATGGAGTTATTCCTCCAGTTGATGACCCTCTTTTTCCAGAAGCTGTAGAAATCAATTTAGACGAAATCGACAACTTCTCTGGAAGCTTCTCCGTTTGGTAATTTTTTAAATTAAATAACGTTTCTTGCCATTTATCATTTCAAAAAAATTGAATCTGTCTATATCAATTGCGGATATAAATTGTTGGATTTTATGTACATTTTAGCTCTTCAACCATCACAGGCTTGTCCACCATGGAAGATAGTATTTCTATCTTACCCGGTGGTCTTTTGGCTATAAAAATTGAATTTGAGCTGACTATACCCCATGTGGAAATAAGTGGACTGTACACATCTGATGCAACATTACACCTTGCAGATGTTCTGCCTGAACTCCCCATTGATCTTCATTTGACTGGAAGAGGGGCTATCGCAGCAAATGCCACAAATATACGCATCAAGGTTGGAGCAACTCTCCCGTATGTAGGAAATGCCAATATTCGCAGCTTAACTGCGGATATTGTCTTTGACACTGCAGCTGCATATCTTGAAGCTGCTTTGTTGAATGGAATTGAAATGGATTGGGAAGAATTCAATGCAAATATTAAAACTTCCTTCGATGCATTTTGGGCAGAAAATGGTCCTCAGCTTCTTGATGCAATTAAGATTCAAGTCAATGAAATAATTAATGTAAGTGTAGATTTTTTTTATTATGACAAGAACAATATTGAGTTATATTTTATGCGAAGGTGTTTGTTTTGTGCACTACGGTCGGTCTGTTTTTTAGTGAGCTGCTTACTGTTGTGGTATTGTAAATGAACCTTGTATTGATTAAATATGTTAATTTCCCATTACAGGGTTGCACAATTGCAGAATTCATCGACATCGTTGCTGGTAATGGAACAAGTACGTAAGAAACGTAAATATCTAGTTCGTAGTTCGTTGGCAATATGAACTGTTGGAGAAAATAAATGACATTTTTAATATTTTATAGCTGAGTGTCTGAACATTCCACCTGTTGGAGCAAAATTGGCATCCATATTCCAAAACTCGGGTAGAATCGCTTGCCGTACTATTGGTTACACTTGTCCAGCAGCTGAAGGCAACTTCGCAGATCCTTTGGATTGTGCCTCTTACTTTTCTTGTAGCAATAATCAAGCTGTGGGTCATCACAAATGCCCGGAGGAAAACTTATTCAACCCTACAATTAGCAATTGCGATTTCCCATGGAACGTCGATTGTCCTGTGCCAGAAAGCTCCAAAAAATAATATGAATGTATTTTCCACTAGTCCTGTACAAACCAAAACTGTAAAAAAGTAAAGGCACATAATCAATGTTTATAATGTATTGCATTACTATTACTTTGCTATCTGAACACTAAAACAATTTACTTTTTCGCAATAAAACGCTATAATCTTTTTTAATACCCGATGTTGCGAGCATTATATTATTAACCTTTTTATATTATTATAGAACACTATGCATACAAATAAAATGCAATGCAGCCTAGAGTAAAATGCAAATAAATACTAAATAGTTGAATATGAATCATAAACTGTTTATTCAGTTTTGTTAACAAAAAAAGCCTGGATATTTATAAAATACATTTCATCATTGAAGTGACAATACTTGAGCATAGAGCAATTGAACTTATTTGAAGCATCAAAACACTTCAACCCGATTTACATGTACATTGAAGTCCTATCTCCTACTCTTCGTGATGTATTCTGTAAAAACAAAACAGCAGCATCATCATAAAGTATTATCATAAACTAATTATACTTGCCAATTAATTTTACTGGGGAAAATGTAAATAACGTACACGGATTGTCCTGAAAGATGAAGAACGAGTAGAAGGAGATGACCATGAAACTGTTGGAATGCTTTCACTGACAACTTTGGAAAAGCTGGAACGAATTGTTTCGTCCATACAACAATTAAAAATAAATATGTAGATCCCCTACAAATTATTTGTTGTAAATAAAAAATTACTTACAAAAGGCTTTACAGATGAATTACATGTTTATATTCTCATATCAGTCATATAATACTTCCATCACTTATTGTTTTCGTTTACATACCTGTGAAGCATTGAGAATTGTGAAAATGTAGGCTAAAACATGACTTGCTGGGAAATCAACCATCGTGAAAAATCCAACGGCCCATGTCAAGCCAAGAAGTATTGAAAGAGAAACACTGCCCTTAATGAGTTTTCTAAAAATACAGGTTATTTTTTTAAATACGCGAATTTTGAAGTTGATTTGATTGAATGTGGAAAAAATAAACTTCTCTTACAAATTAGCTTTGTGTTGTTGATTTTCTTGCACTTGTACATCAGTGCGAGATAGCTTGCTTTTCCGTAAATTGCATGCAGTCATCACAGCTTTAATAAATATTGCAAAGTTCCACTACAACAGAAGTAAAAATAAAAATAACTGGGTTTCCAAATGTCATGTCTTTAGTTTATAAATTATATGTTCAATCATTAAAATTTCAATTATTTTTGTAAGCATATTTGTATAGAAGGACATACCAACAAAACTAATATAACCGGACCCATGAATGCCCAAATGAAATTTCCTCTTAGCCAGCAACTATCATTAGATTAATAATCATAATCAATAATTAAGTTGCAGATACTTAAAAATCAAATTACAAGCACCAATATTTATATTGCAATTTTTAAATCATAAGTTTTTCTTACAACATTTCTCCGGAATAAACAGATTTTTGTTCTAATAAAAAGCCAATACCAATTGTTGCACCCACGATTAACAGTGGTATTCCATATGCTATCAAACAATAAATCTTGAATAAACTTCCGGATCGAAAAACTTTCACAACTTGTTGGTAGAGATGAATTCCCCCAACCCCCATCCAACCAAAAGCACATAGCCAAACGTAATGACTAAACACTCCAAATGTTGTGCAAACGGTCTGCAAATTAAATGATACGTTCCATTTTCTTATATGGCAAAAACGTATTGTAATTGTAAAAGCCAAAAGGTAACAAAATGTAAGAAAAAGTGTGAGAGTGCAATGCAAGAGCAATGTGTACCTCGGACATGTAAAAATTGTCTTTGTCGGCCAAAAGTAGAAGAAAATTCCCAAATAAAAGAGTGATACACAAGTTTACTGTTATTTTTCTCTGTTCAGTTCGTATGGCTTTAAGAGCACAGTAAATCACAATGGTAATGAAGAGACAAATCATTGAAATCGGACACAAAACCCAAGTAAGCATTTGCAGGCTGTAATTTTTACCCTGTAGAAAACGAAATTCAAACATACATCAATTCGTATGACAAAAAAGCACTTTGAAACATCATGCATTCTTTTCAGTTAGCTTATTGTATGAAAAGTAACCGCATATTCGTGGAAACCCGTTACAACTGCAAATGAAGTCAAGTGTTTGCAAATACAGGTTGTAGAATGTGTATCAGACTCTGAAGAGACTCGGCGGCAACCTTCTGTAGACCATTTCCTACAAAATTAACACGGATTAACGTTTCATTAACTTTCTAATTAATTATTCTGATTGCTTTTCAATTTGTAAGTAATAAAGTAATGATAAATGAAATTGGGCTGACAATTTCTTTTCATCCAAGAAAGCACAAGTAGTTTCTCCTAAGACAGCCTTTCCTATTTCTCCCGGATGTAATCTCCGTTGGAAAATTTGTTTAGATTCCCCTATGGCTGGTACGGAATGCGCAAAAATAAGGCGAACATTTTCACCTGATTTAAAATATACAAGGTACAACTCGAATACTATTAAAATACAATTAAAATGAATGTAGCCAGGTAATTCAGAATGGTTAAGGAAAATTGACCTTCGAACTGGAACGATGAAAATCCAGCAACTTTAAATGAAATCATTTTTCCATTCATTCTCTTCGAGTCGTCTTCTGTGGAAGTCCCATTTTCCATTGGGCTAAAGCGTAGTACACAAATACATAATTACAAGAAAACATTATATGATTATTTTATCCATTCCAATAGGAACTTTCTATTTGCAGCAGTTACTTAGCTAGAATTACAACTTCCTTATAACCTTATAATTGGAACGTTTAAAATATTTTCTACATAGTCCAATTGAATAATAGATCCCACGTATTCTATGGTCTCTTTGTCAGTTACATTAAGAATATTTCCAGCAATTTTAACCGAAATAGAAGACTCCTGGTCTGCTCGTTTGTCAGAGAAGTAAAGTGTCGTATCTTGGTGTGGTTTTAAAACTTCCGATCCCATAATGACCTTCATACCAGGCTCGTCGTGGTTTACTTGTACGTTTAAAAGCAACACAGTTTCATTAAAGTTTTTTCCTTTCTTCGCCAAGACTGTAGCAGTTGATTCCAAATCTTTTAATACGGTTGTGGCAACTTCATGTCTCACATTCTGAGAAAATGTTTTTGATTACAATTACATTATTTCATTCATTGTTTTATCTGTATTTACCCCTAATCATATTTGATAAATATTCAGGTATTACTTTATGTCTCAATATATTATAATCAATACGAATATGAAAAAATAAAAAGATGGGGAAAGAAATTAGGTTCTACCTGAGGTAATTGCCTCCATTGTTCTTTATTCTCTAAAAGAGATGCAATGATCTTTAAACTGTCTTTAGTTGCGTCTTTAACTTCCGAAAACGAAGAATTTGAACCATTTGTTAACTGAGCTCCTTCCAAGGCTAATTTAGAAATATTTACTATTTCATATCCGAAGTAATTTAAGGTGCCATTTATTCTTTGGTCTTGGGTCACCACGTCCTTCAAGAATAATATTCCTTTTTTGATGTCATCAGGCTTAACCTCCGTGGGAAGTTCATTTTGAAACTTACTACGACATTCGCGATAGTTAGGAGTTTCACCTTCAAACTTAGTAGAATTAGTCGGACAGTTCCAAGTTGCAGATGCATATTCATTTTGCAAAGAAACATCGGGACAATTCTGGGTTGCTATTTCCCCTTGGCAGATTTTCCAAGAGTTACCATATCCATCTGTCCCTGTGCAGAATTTACACTTCCTTTCGTCGGAGTTACAAATCTTAACGGTTTCTCTCAAGATACGCACAAGAATTTCGCTTGCATCTTTTTCTATCTCTCTTAAAGCGCTCAAATTACGTTGAGTCCGCGGACTCCAGGAGACTGGAGCTGATTACGAATTAAATAAATGTTAATCAATATCAATTATTAAGAATACCAATTTTTATTAATTATTAACTTACGTTGAAAGAACAAGCAAACATCAGACTTTAATTGTTTCAATGCAAATGCAAAATTTTGTCTTCGTTCCCAATCAAGATGATTGAATCTTTCTATAATTTCGTTCAGGCGGGTGGAATACAGATGAATGAAATCCGGATGATTGTCATCTAAGGAACAGTTTAAATCT